>VYXC01010943.1:77019-109911 GCA_013397175.1 Platysteira castanea
GGAAGGGAAGGGAAGGGAAGGGAAGGGAAGGGAAGGGAAAGGCATCGCCCCCTTCCCAGCCCTCTGCGGGGGCCAGGAGCGCTCAGCCGGGCTGGTCCTGCCCGGGGTCACCTCCTGCTCACACCAGGGCCAGGCTGGACATGCTGGGAAGCCTGGTGGAGTTTGGGGCTTGGAGCACCAAGGAGGGGAAATCCTGCATCCCAAAAATCGCAGAAGTGCCACGGCTTTGGGGCTGGGGGAGGGGCACAGGAGCTGCCACCTCATCCCCTGAGTGACCAGGGATTGGGGAGGGGTCCCCACAGAGCCCATTCCAACCTCATCCCCTGAGTGACCAGGGATTGGGGAGGGGTCCCCACAGAGCCCATTCCATGCCTGAACCCCATCCCAAAGGATCCCAGCTCCCTCAGCCTCCTGTGCTTTGCTGCCTCTTCCCCATTCCTTTCCCTGCTCTCCTCATCCGGAGCCAGAGCTGTCCCCTGTCCCTGGGACACAGGAATTCCTCTTCTGGATCTGTTTATGTGGAAAAAACAACGGGAATGAGCTGGATGTGGGATGCAGTGGTGGAGTGGCTGGGCTGTAACTCAGGCTGCTCTGAGAGGCTCTGGAATAGATGGGATATCTGAATTCCAGGTTATTTTCATGGCTGGAATTTCACATCTGTTTGCAGGAATTGCTCTCTGGGTTCCACAAAACCCAGCTCAGGATTTCCAAAGGGAACACATTTTGTAAATCATTCCTTTATCCTGATTCACCCCAGGCAAATCTTTGATTCCTTTCTTTTCACAGGCACTGAACTGAATTAGCGAAGCTGGGAGAAAACACAGAAAATACAGCGGGGCAGGAAATGGATGTGCTGTTTTCTGGGAATGGGAATAATGGGAAGAGCCGCCGGCATCCAGGAGCTAATGGAGATTCCAGTCTTGCTGGAAGGGAGAGCTCATTTGTGTTTATCCATTTGCTGGGTGTTTTGTGGGATTTTGAAGTGTTTTATATTCCTGGATTTCCCTTTGTATCCCAGAGCCTGGCAAGCAATGAGGAACGTGATGAAGAAAGGGACAATAAGTCAGTCACGGATTTGGGATTTCAGCTGTTCAGACTCCCAAGAAAGGTGTGGGAAGGGAAAACAACCCCTCTTTTCATGCCTGAGGGCAGGAGCTGCTTGAGGGCATTTTCTGTGATTTTACTGGATGGAAAAAGGGACATTTCCTCATCCCTGAGCCCAAACGTCTGCTGCTCTTTGTGGCTGCCTCCAAGTCACCCCAGTGTGCACCTGGGTCCTCCTAGAGCTGCCAAGCCTTTCCCTTCCCCTGCCCTGAGTTATTCCCACCAGAGAAGGCAACAAAAGGAAGCTGTTATCCCGTTCTTCATCCCAGCTCTTCCAGGAATGCCTCAGGATTGCATCCCTGATGTGTTCAGAGGAAAAGGAGCTGCACAAAGAGCTCCTGCTCCCGGGAATTGCCTTTCCAGCCCCTGTGGCCCATCCTCACGACTGAGCCTTTGGGTTAAACCAGGAGCAGCTGGATTCACTCCTAGCAGGGGAGATTTTGGTTGGACATTGGGGAAAACTCTTCTGGGATGGGGCTGGTGAAATGCTGGAATAAATCGCCTGGGAATGGGGCAGCAACAGCATCCCCGGATTTGGGATGAGCATCCCTCAGGAAGGAGCAACCCAGATGAGCCTTTCCCTGGCAAAGCAGAGACCTGAGACCCCTCCCAGCCTGGATTTGTGTTATTTTAATGCCTGGTGTGATAAACCAGTGGGGCTGTCCTTTATCAGGATGGAATACCCAGGGATATCCTTTATCCTTCACTCTGCCCCTGACTTCCCAACACCAGGCCAGGCCTGGCTGAGCCAGGCTTACCAGAGCCACGTCCAGCCTTTCCCCATGGAGCAGAACACCACAAGCTTCACATTTGTGCTCTGTCTTTACAATTTATTCAGCAGATCCTTGTCTGTTCCCATGTCCCGCTTCCCTAAATTCAGAAAAATCTCAGTCCCAATCCCTGCCCTCCTCCCTGGATGTTTTTGGCAAAGGCAAACCCACCAAGCAGCACAATTCCCACCTTCACATTTTTGCTAAAATCCCTCCTGCCCCCTCTCCTTTGTGCTCCTGCACAGGGATGCTCCATATTCTGCTCCACAGCCTCGGGAGGGGATTCAGCACCCAGCACTGCACTGGTGATGATGATGATGATGATGATGATGATGATAATAATAATAATTCACACTCAAGCACTGCAAGAAGAACCTTGGTGGTTTTCAAGTGCCTGTCTGTGATCTTGAGGCAGAGAGATGAGGTTGCAGCAGAAATTCCCAGGTCAGCTCTGATGCCAGTTAATGAGCTGAGGAATTTGGAGATTGCTGAACATCTGGGTTCAGCCACGGCCCAGTGGTGAGCGGGGAAAAGGGATCCCCAGGGACTCGGAACCTGCGGATCCAACGTCAGCACGGCCTGGAAGGGGCTGACCTTGACTGGTTAATAGCTTGGGAAAGCTTCTGGGGCAGGTTCTGAGCAGGGAAGTGTGGAAAGAACAGCAGAGATCCTGTCATGGAATCAGGGAATGGTTGGGTGGAAGGACCTGGAAGCCCCCCCAGTGCCACCCCGGCCATGGCAGGGACCCCTCCCACTGTCCCAGGCTGCTCCCAGCCCCAGTGTCCAGCCTGGCCTGGGACACTGCCAGGGATCCAGGGGCAGTCACAGCTGCTCTGGGCACCCTGGGCCAGGGCCTGCCCACCCTCACAGCCAGGAATTCCTGCCCAATATCCCATCCAGCCCTGCCCTGTCCCTGTGTCCTGTCCCTCCAGGCCTTGTCCCCAGTCCCTCTCCAGCTCTCCTGGAGCCCCTTTGGGCCCTGGAAGGGGCTCTGAGCTCTCCCTGGAGCTTCTCCTCTCCAGGTGAACTCTCCCAGCCTCTCCCCCCAGCAGAGCTGCTCCATCCTCTGATCATCCTGGGGCCTCCTCTGGGCTCTCTCCCACAGCTCCGTGTCCCTCCTGTTCCGAGGAGTCTGGAGCTGGATGCAGGAGCCCAGGTGGGATCCAGAGGGGGCAGAGGGGCAGCAGCACCTCAGAGCCTGCTGCCCACGGCAGCCATGGAGGAGCAGACCTTCGGGACAAACCCACCTGTCCCAGACATCCACGGGAGCCGAGTGCCAGACAGCCCTGGCTGCTGCCAGCCTCTCCTGGAAGCACTGAGCCGCTGGAAAACACATCCCTGGCCAAGCTGCTGCCCTCCCCAGAGCCCAGACTGACATGCACGAGTCAAAACCCGGATTTCAGCCCTGAGATGCAAAATGTGGAGAAGTGAAGTGGCCTCCAGTAGCTGAACTCTCCAAACCCCATTCCTGATCTCCAAACCTCACCCCTGCTTTCCAAACCCCATCCCCACTCCCCAAACCCCATCCACACTCTCCAAACCCCATTCCTGCTCCCCAAACCCCATTCTTGCTCTCCAAACCCCATCTTCACTCCACAAACCCCATCCCTGCTCCCCAAACCCCATTCTTGCTCTCCAAACCCCATCTTCACTCCCCAAACCCCATCCTCACTCCCCAAACCCCATCCCTGCTCTCCTGCCTGCTTTGTTATCCCCAAACAAAGTTTAATCCCCCCATCCTGTCCCTGTGCAGGAAGCAAAGTGCTGAACACTGAGAGCTGATGCCAGAAACTGCTCCCAGAGGTGCAGTGGGGCACAGCTGGGTCCAAAAGGGAAAAGCAATTCCCTCGGGAAAGACCTGAACCTTTGAGCTGCTCACAACAGCCCCTGGTCTTGGATAAATGAATGTGTGGGTCCCTCTCCATCCCACCTCTGTGTCAGGGCTGGTTTGGGATTTGAGGATGTGGAGAAACTCTTTATCCAGAAAAAATGTGCCTTTCAAGGTCCCCCTATCCAAGGCAGTTGTCTGCTTCAGGGGATGTGTGCCTGAGGGGTGGAAAAGGCGTGGGGGCACTGAGGGGCAGCAGTGGCTCAGGGACAGAGAGTGCCAGGAGAATCAGCTGGAGATGGGATGTGACCACACCCTCTATGATTGTTTTTGTTTTTAATAATAAAGGAACAAACCAATGAGAAATAAAAAGGGATTCCCCTTCTCCCCACTTCAGTAAGGGACAGCTCAGGAACTGCCCAAAGCCTGCACTCAAACTCTGCTTCTCCTGGGATTCTGGTGGCACAGCCCTGGCAGTGTTGCAGGCCAGGCTGGACAGGGCTGGGAGCTCCCTGGGACAGTGGGAGGTGTCCCTGCCAGGGCAGGGGTGGCACTGGGTGGGCTGTGAGCTCCCTCCCAAGGGATGCCTGACTGGCAGCAAACACAGGCTCAGGTTTGGCTCCTGCAACGTGATCCCAACGATGTCCAAATGATTCCCAGCCACTGGAAGAAGCAGTTGATTCATTATTATCTTTTAATTCCCCCTTTCCTTGTCGCTCCTGATCCATCTCAGCATGGAGTCAGTGTTTCTGGACTGAGCCTTTGCTGTCACTTCCTTGGAACAGCCGCTCCCGAAATGCCTTCATTGCTTTGACATTTCTCAGCTGCTTTCTGCATTTCCCAAGAACTTCATCAGCTCTCCTGGAGCTGTGTGATCACAGAAAATATCCACAGCTTTAATTCCTTTATTCACATCCTCCGTGTGATCAAGGAGCTGAAAACCCTCTTTGTTTTGAGCAGAGCTGCTGGTGAAATGTTCCCTCCCACCCTTCTCTCACTGTGCCATTTTGTCTTTTTGTTCAGAGTTATTTGGGTTTTGACTTCAGGGTTTTTTTACAGAGACTGAAGAACACAGGAGGAGCTGGTGTCTTCCTGGAAAAACACGGGAAAATCCAAAGCCAATTTTCTATTTCCAAAGTTTCAGGTTCACTCAGGGTTTTTTGGTCTGTCCTGGCTTTGAACTCCACTCACTTTACAGACAAGTTTAATTTTAGAGTCTTATGCTGCAAATTGGTTCTAAATCCCTGTTCCTGCCCCAGAAGGAAGATTCCAGCTGGATCACAGAGAGCCCATTTGCATGTGGAGATATTTGGAACCAGACCTTGCACGGGGTGTTGTACAGTTGGACTGAGGGCCCCAAATTGAGTAGGTTTCCATGGAATCACAGAATCCCAGGATGGTTTGTGCGGGAAGGGACCTCAAAGCCCCCCCAGCGCCACGCCCTGCCATGGGAAGGGACATTCTGCCCTGGACCAGGATGCTCCAAACCCCACCGTGACTGTCCCAGGGCACGGGGTGAGCAGCAGTGCTCCTGTCCCGGCAGTGTGTCCGGGGAGACACAATAAAGAGGCTCTTACACCTGCCAGGTTCAGCAGAAAGGAGGAAATGACATCGATTTATTGACATTATCTCATTCTTATACACATCCCAACTCCACAAGGGATTGGAGAGCATGTCACTTCCTTCTCCATCTCACTGGAGAAGAAAGGTGCTCATCAAAGTTCTCTTATCACAAAAGGAATGAAAAACAGAAAATACCGTTAAGTAAACATCGGCTACTATTTACATGAATCTGTGTGAAAAGAATCTGACTCCAAGGTTAAAACCAGAAGGCTTAGCAAAAACCAGGGCAACACGGCAGGGCTGGCCCAGCCCCGCACAGAGCGCTGCCTGGGACAGCTGTGCCTGCAGGAATGTCGGCTGGTACGGGGGGAGACGGATGAGCGGGACAAACAGTGACGAGAGATCCCTAAGAGCAGGTCTTGGTGCATGGGATTTTTTGGTGAGGGAAGGGTTCGGGGGTCCTGCTTGGTGCTGCCAGCCCCGAGCGGGCCCAGAGAGAGAGAAGTTCTCTGTTACAATACAATAAATCTCTTTCTGTGTTGAATATTCTAATTTTCACTAACCAATCTANCCAGTTGTTCAGTAACTGAGGCTTGGTATCTCGAAGCTTGTCTTCATCTCATATTTGCCTATGGTTTTTATAGTCTCAAAATCTTTGTCCAGACAATCATATTTATAAGACCTTCCTGTTTCATCCTCCCCAACATGTGCCCATTTCTGGAAGTCGCCACGCTGCCCCTCACGCCCCGTCTGCCCCCCGAGAGCTCCGAGTCCCGGCTGCGGAGCTCCCCGGGAGCTGCTCCGTGCCCGGGCCCGCACCCCGAGCAGGCCGGGGCCAGGCCCGAGCCGCCCTGCGGGCCCTGGCAGCGCCGCTCCCGGGCAGGTCCGGCCCAGGGAGCCGTGTGGTGCCTCTGGATCCCCGCAGTTTCTATGGCTACGAGGCTGCGAGCAGCAGAGAGGAGAGCTCCAAGTGCCCGACAGAACAGCGCCGGGATAACCCCGGGGTCCGCAACCAGCGGCGCTGAGCGGGCACAGCAGGGCCCGGGCCAGCCGGGGGGCTCTGGGACGGGATGTGCCCACACAGGGATAACCCCGGGGCAGCTGTGCCCACACAGGGATAACCCCTGGGCACACACAGGGATAACCCCGGGGCAGCACAGGGATAACCCCGGGCAGCACAGGGATAACCCCGGGGCACACACAGGGATAACCCCTGGGCAGCACAGGGATAACCCCGGGGCAGCACAGGGATAACCCCTGGGCACACACGGGGATAACCCCGGGGCAGCACAGGGATAACCCCGGGCAGCACAGGGATAACCCCGGGGCACACACAGGGATAACCCCTGGGCAGCACAGGGATAACCCCGGGGCAGCACAGGGATAACCCCGGGGCAGCCGAGGGGCTCCGGGCCGGGCTGTGCCCACACAGGAGCCCCGGGAGAGGCAGCCAGGAGCCGAAATGCAGGAGCCTGCTTGGGGCTGCAGGGAAGGGACCTGGGGCCGCTCTGGGGCCAGCTCAGGGTCCCCCGGCCCAGCACAGGGGACGTGGAAAAGGCTTCTCTTTACCCAGGGAAAAGGGAAATAAAAAGCAAAGCTGGGGTCCCCTGCCAGGAGGAGCAGAGCAGCCCCCACTGCTCCGAGACCTTGGGGATCAAAGGGCCCTTCCCAGCCCCTTTCTTCTGCCATCCCAAAGCCAGGCCCTGGCCAAGGCTGACAGCGTGCAGCCATTGAAACTGCCAGACAAAGGCAGCAGCCGGGCTCAGGCATCTGATTCATCCTGACATTATAAATCCAAAGGTTGGAACTGCTGCTTCTCCCTGCCTGGAAAGCCCCAGCACTGCAATCTGTGGCTCTTTTTCCACTGGTTACATTTCCATTAGCAAGGAAGTACAATGGGCTGTGCAAACACTGCTGCTTTTCTGTGCTCTCAGTCCCCAGGCATGGATCCCAAATCCCCTGATCCCGGCTGCGCCCCCCAGGGATGGATCCCAAATCCCCTGATCCTGGCTGGGCCCCCAAGGGATGGATCCCAAATCCCCTGGTCCCAGCTGGGCCCTCTCCAGGGATGGATCCCAAATCCCCTGATCCCGGCTGTGCCCCCCAGGGATGGATCCCAAATCCCCTGATCCCGGCTGGGCCCCCCAGGCATGGATCCCAAATCCCCTGGTCCCAGCTCAGGGATGGATCCCAAATCCCCTGGTCCTGGCTGTGCCCTCCAGGGATGGATCCCAAATCCCCTGATCCCGGCTGTGCCCTCCAGGGATGGATCCCAAATCCCCTGGTCCTGGCTGTGCCCCCCAGGGATGGATCCCAAATCCCCTGGTCCTGGCTGGGCCATTCCCAGCACTGTCTGCCCCAGAGGGGAGCCAGGCTCAGGCCAGGGAAGGGACACTGGGGCTGTGATGACTTTTCCTTATCTTTCCTACAAATATTCTGGGCATGGAAGAGGAGTTTTGGGCAAACAAGAACTGCATATAAAACACCTGGATCCCATCCCCGTTCCAGGACTCCCTGGCACTGAAGTCTCCCTGCCTGGATGATGAATGGACTGGGGTGAGGCTGAGCTCAGGCTGGGCTCAGCCATCCCCTCCTCTTAGCACAACTTAAATCCCAGCTTACAACTGAGCTGAAGAACTGGTTTTAGCAGTCTGAACATGAACCTCAGCTCTCGGGGAGCCGATCCCAAAGTCAGCAGAACCGGGCTCAGCTTTTTGCTGAGTTAGCAACAAAGTCCAGTTTTATTTCCGGGGCTCTTCCAGGGAGAGTTTGAGAAGCGAGGCGCTGTGGGCCTGGGCAGCGCCCTGGGGAGGCTGTGCTGCCACTTGGGGACAGAAGCAGAGTTTCACTTCCCCTGCTCTGCCCAAGCTCCCCCTTGGGCTCCCTGCAGCACCATTCCCAAGGGCAGGAATTGCAGCCCCGGAGCAGCTGCAGCTCTGGCTCAGCAGCTGGAGAGCTCCAGAGGCAGGAGCTCATGGCTGAGCTGGTGCAAATGCAGGGAATTAATACAAATGTCTGGAATTTTTCACGCAACCGCCCCGAGCCCTGATCAGAAATGCCAGAGGTTCCTTCGGAGGGGATTTGCACCAGGAATTGGCAGCACTGCTGCTGCTGTCCCTGTTAAACCAAGGCTCAACTCCAGGGTTAAGCCAGAGCATCCAGATAAGCCAGGACTGTTCCCAGTGCCTGTCACCAGGGCTGGAACTGGTGATCTTTAAGGTCCCTTCCGACCCAAACCAGGCTGGGACTCTGTGGGTTTCTTTTTATATTCCCATTGTTGGATCTGATTTGATTTGATTTATTTTGATTTGATTTGATTTAATTTGATTTGATTTGATTTCTGGGTTGGTTTCCTGCCCATTCCCTGAGCTGAGTCAGGGAATACCCATGGAACCAGAACTTGGAGGAACAGGACCACCTCATGCAGATTTTTTTCAGCCAAGCTCAGGGATTTTCCCATTTTCTCTCATTAATTCTCAATTCCCAACCTGTATTTTCCCTGTTACGAGTTTAACTCTCTTGGTCTATGGGAGCAATTCTGGGGGGCAGAGCAGGAAAAAAGTAAAGCCCAGGATGTGCAATAAAACCTTTGCGATGGTGGTTCCTGCCTTCGTCTCATCCTTCACTGCCCTGGCCATGCTCCACTCAAGATTCACTCTCTTAAACTTTCTGAGGCAAGGAATAAAAGAGAAAATTCCAATTCTTCTCCACATATAAGCCCCGAGCACAGCAAAGCCCCAGCTGCACTTCCTTGCATCGACCGGGAGGTGCTCAGCGCGGGCACTGAACAAATGTCTCTGCACACATCAATATCGGGATCAGGCTCACAAATGTCATCTCTGTTTCATCACACGGGAAGCAGAGACTTTCGGGAATGCTCCGTCCTTCATTCATTCCATCTCCTTGTTTATTTTTCCCTGCCTTCTCTGGGAAGAGGCTCCAAGGCTCTGCTATTTTCAGTCGCAGAGTTGTGAGTTTGCTGCCAGGGAATAGGACGGAGCCAGCTGGACCAGCCCCAGCAGAGGCAGTTCCAGGGGTGGATGGGGTTTGAGAGGGCCCAGGACACTTCCACTTGGAGAAGTCCATGGAGGAAATGTCCTGGTCTGGAGCCCATGGGACTGGGTTCTTCCTAACTCCTGGCTCTGGGAATCTCGGCCCCCGCATCCTAAAGCAAGAGCTCACTTTTATTTCCAGTCAGCAAAGGAAATGGGGGCTCTAAACTTTGAGTGGCTGAATTTGTGGTCAGGACATCAAAGAGCCACTTCAGGAGCTGCTCGAGCTCCAGCAGCTCCTCCCTTCAGAGCAGTTTCTCTCCAAGATCCCCTTGCTTTCCCCCCTTCCATCCTGGTTTCCTGAAGCTCTCCTTGGCCTCCAGCATCAGACCTGGAGAGCCACTGGTGCGGGTGAGTGGGGCTTGGGCAGAGAAGCAGACACAAGGAACAAACTCTGTCACCTCAGGGCTGGCCTGGGGCGCTCGGTCACTGGCAGAGTCCTGAACTTTCCCAGATGGTTCAGACAGAACTTTCACAGAATCCTGGAATGGTTTGGGTTGGAAGGACCTCAAAGCCCACCCAGTGCCCCCCCTGCCATGGCAGGGACACCTCCCACTGCCCCCGGCTGCTCCCAGCCCCAGTGTCCAGCCTGGCCTGGGACACTGCCAGGGATCGAGGGGCAGCCACAGCTGCTCTGGGCACCCTGGGCCAGGGCCTGCCCACCCTCACAGGGAACAATTCCTTCCCAGTATCCCATCCATCCCTGCCCTCTGGCAGTGGGAAGCCACTCCCTGTGTCCTGTCCCTCCAGCCCTTGTCCCCAGTCCCTCTCCAGCTCTCCTGGAGCCCCTTTGGGCCCTGGAAGGGGCTCTGAGCTCTCCCTGGAGCTTCTCCTCTCCAGGTGAGCACCCCCAGCTCTCCCAGCCTGGCTCCAGCCCTGGAGCAGCTCCGTGGCCTCCCCTGAAGTCACTCCAGCAGCTCCAGGTCCTTTTTGCCACAACTCTTCCTCAGACACCTGAGAAAAGCGGGCAGCACCATCCCCTTTTCAGAAATAACTCCCAATCCGGTGTTTTAGGACCTGGATAAATCCAGTTCTCCTAAATTCCCCCCACGAAAGTCACCACTGCTTTTCCCCAGCCTTGTGTCGAAGTGCCTGAAGCAGCTCCATGAAATTCCTGGGACTCGGAGCAGAACTGAAGCCTGGGCTTCAGTTCCAGCCAGGCAGCGATGATGGAAGTGCTGGAGCAGAAGGGAAAAGCTCCCTGCTCCCTTCAGGAGCTGTCAGCCAGAAAGGAAGGAGCACATGATCCATTTTGGGCACAAACCCATCTCCTAGGCCAAGAAAGGAAACAAATATGGTAATTCATAAAAAAAGGGGGTAGGGAGGGAGGAGGGCTCGGGTTTATTTCTTGCCTTGCCTCGAGAGGGAAGTGCCAGCTTTCATCTTCTCTCCTCCTGCTTTTCCTGGTGTTTCTGTGCCCTCCTTTCCCCCGAGCTCCTGAGGAGCTGGGAGCAGCCTCACAGTCCCAGCTGTGCCGTGTGCCAGGGAACGGGGCTGGCACAGGTGGCACGGGGCTGGCACAGGTGACACGGGGCTGGCACAGGTGACACGGGGCCAGCCAGGCCAGAGCTGCAGAGGCCACCTGAGGCCCCGAGCAGGGCAGGGCTGGCCCCGCGTCCCTCAGGGACACCGGGGGTGGCACCCAGCGCTGCCCTTCTCCCCACCGAGGGCCTGCTCTGCCTCCTCCCGCTCCTCAGGGGCTCGGCTCAGCAGCGGAACCCAAAAAACACAGACAAGGTGCAGTTCCAGCCTTGGAGAGGGAGGCTTTTCCGAACCAGAAAGCGCTGGAGAGCTGCAGATCCCCAGGATGGGGCTCAGGCCAGGCCTCCCCTCCTCTCATCAGCCCAGNCTGCCCCCGCGTCCCTCAGGGACACCGGGGGTGGCACCCAGCGCTGCCCTTCTCCCCACCGAGGGCCTGCTCTGCCTCCTCCCGCTCCTCAGGGGCTCGGCTCAGCAGCGGAACCCAAAAAACACAGACAAGGTGCAGTTCCAGCCTTGGAGAGGGAGGCTTTTCCGAACCAGAAAGCCCTGGAGAGCTGCAGATCCCCAGGATGGGGCTCAGGCCAGGCCTCCCCTCCTCTCATCAGCCCAGGGTCACAGGAGCCTCCCAGGACGTGGATTTGTCACATCTGCCTCACACCCCGAGAGGGACAAGGACAGCACCCCAAGGCTACGTCCCACTCCTTATCCGCTTCGTATTCCTTGGGAAAGGGATGGATTCAATGACCAATAAACAACACTGAGAGCTCGATGCTGACTGATCATCCCTGGTATCCAGGGATGCTTAAAGCTGGCAGAAAAAGAACTTTTAGGAATTTAGGAGGAGCCTTCCCGAGCCAATTGCTGCAGTCAGAGCTCACCTTGCAGGTGGCACTGGGAGCTGAGCTCTATTTTTATGGAAGTTTCAGGACTCCAAGGCATGTGATGAGATTCAGCTTCCAGCTCAGTAACTTCAGCACTGCTGATAAAACTTAAAAATAACACCTCCCCCCAGCTCCCAAACTCCCCGAATCAGTTTAAAAAGGAGAATCTGACAAATTTTCCATTTTAAAAGGCAGATGCTTCCAAAGGCAAGCTCCAGATCTTGGAGAGAGCGGCTCTGAAGTTTTGGGGGATGCAGAACTTCCCAGATGGCTGCTGGGCAGGGGATTTCAGGCTCTTTCCCTGAGCAGCAGAGGAGCAAAATTTTCCCAGGAATCAGGGCTGGTGGAGGGTGACGATCCTGGGAAGGAGTTGTGTGACAGAGGCAGAGCTGAGTGAGGAGTTCTGGATGTTTGGAATTGATAACACTACTGGAAAAGGGATTTAATTCCATCCCTGATTCCTTCAGCTTGGCCAGGCCTTTCCCCACCCCCGGGGCTTCAACAGCTCCTCTAATTCCCTTTGTTGGAGAATGGAGCCAAAATCCCCAGGAGATCTTCAGCAGGGAAGCTGAGAGATTCTGGGTCCAGCCCTTCATTATCAGAAGGCTGGGAGGGGTCCTGGAGGAACCTCAGAATCCCAGAATCCCAGGCTGGTTTAGGTTGGAAAGGACTTTAAGTCCCTTCCCATCCAGTCCCACCCTTTTCCCCAAGCAGAATGGCAGTAACAGGAATGTTGTAAATAATATTCATATGTGCTCGCTAATGACAAATAAACGTCCAGGGCAGGCCCAAGCAAGTCCCGGTCGATGGGGTATTGATGGCTCCTGCCACTGATGGCTCTTGGTTTTACCAATGGCTTTTTTATCATGTGAAGAACATCTCGGGGATGTTCATTTTTCACCCAGAGCCTCTTTTAGGTGTTGTGGGTATTTTTTAGGCTGAAAGCAAATTCCAGTCCCCACTTCCAGCTGAGTCCCAGCTTTCTGAGCTGCACAAACCTTTCCGGGATTTTCAAGCTCTGACTTTGCATCCCAACATGGCCCTGCAGGTTCTGAGCAGAACTGGGGCAGCTCAACATCCTGCAGGAGAGAACTCCACTGGCCCCTCGGCCTGCTCAAATATCCCGTTGTCCTGACTGGAAGGAAAACCCTGACAATCCATGGGATCTGATGGAGCTGGGCAGGTTTAACAAACCCTGAGCTCTTAAAATCAAACCTGGAGTGAGGACAGCAGGGACGGGGGCTGGGAAGGGCCAGCAGGGAGAGTGGCACCCCGGGGCATGGGGAGGGGAGGGAGAGGCCACGGCTGGGGCTGGATTCCCATCGTTATCCAGAGGGAACGGCCCGGCCCGGCTGCTCCCTGAGCTCCTGCGCTGGGAAACTGCGCTCCTGCAGCTGCTGGGGGTGAGCAGGGGCTGAGCTCTGCCCCTTCCATCCCTGCCGTGCCACGGAGCCCTCCAGGCATGGAACAGCACATTCCCAAACCCGGCTCAGCAGGGATCAATAACACATTCCCAAACCTGGCTCAGCAGGGATAGATTAACCCATTTCCAAAATCTGGCTCAACAGGGATGCAATAACACATTCCCAAAATCCAGCTCATGGCTGCCCTCAGCCCAGGAACCCTTTCTGGATGAAGTGTCCACAGCCTCACTCCTCACACTGGGCTGCTCCCGTTTTACCACCTGGCCGTGTCCTTTAACTGCCTGGCCATGCCCTTTTATCACCTGGACACATCCTTTTATCACCTGGACACATCCTTTTATCACCTGGACACATCCTTTTATCACCTGGACACATCCTTTTATCACCTGGACACATCCTTTTATCACCTGGACACATCCTTTTATCACCTGGACATCCTTTTCCCACCTGTTCATGTTCTTCTACCACCTGTTCATGTCCTTTTATCCCCTGTCCATGAATTCCCGGCCGTGGAACATGTCCTATTGTCCCATCCACGTCCTTTTCCCACCTGTCCGTGTCCTTTAACTGACAGATCCATGGCTGTGATTGTCACTGGAGACAAAAGGATGTGGCACCTGCTCCCAGCAATTCCCCCACCTTGTTTGTGATCACTGAGCTCGTCCCTGCTTCCCCACTGGGAAAGAGGAAAACAAGGAGCTGATTCTGCTCGGGATATCCGTGCAAACAAAGCATCAGCTGGAGCACATCCCCGGGCAGGGAGGAGCGGGAATTCCCGGCCGTGGAAGGCTCTCAGTCAGTGCCAGGGGGGCGGAGGAGGGAGCTGAGACTGAAATTGTCAGCAGGGAGTGGTTGGTGCCACTCTGCTCCTCTCGCAGTGCAGCTCCTTCCCCATTCCCACTCACACTTCCAGCGCAAAAATAGCGGGGTCCCTGGCCCTGGCAGGGAGGTGCCACCCTCGGGAGCTGCAGTCACTCAGCTCCTCTCCCTGTGGGAATGTCGCCTGAGCTGGAGGATCCTCTGGAGAGGCTCAGGACTTCCTTCTTGTCCTTTCCCAGCTCCAGGGCTCTCCCCTCTGCTCCCATTCCTGCTTTCTTAGAGGTGAAAAGGACCTAAATATTCCCATGACAGGGAAGATCCATAATCCATCCATAACAGGGAAGCTCTGCTTGCCGGTTCAATGTTTGAGCCCCTGCTCCTCTGCCCAGAGGGAGCTGAAATGCCACCAGAAATCTGAGGTGTTCCCATTCCAGGAATTTCTCCTTGCCTTGGCATCAGCTCTCCCATCCCAGGCCCTGTGTGCTCCCTTCCCCCACCCCACACTGCCCTGCCTGGCCCCGAGGCCCTTTCCTGTCAGTCAGGGGCTGGGACGTGTCTGGGGCTGGGATGTGTCTGGGGCTGGGATATCTCTGGGGCTGGGATGTGTCTGGGGCTGGGATGTGTCTGGGGCTGGGATATCTCTGGGGCTGGGATGTGTCTGGGGCTGGGATGTGTCTGGAGCTGGGATGTGTCTGGGGCTGGGATATCTCTGGAGCTGGGATATCTCTGGAGCTGGGATGTGTCTGGGGCTGGGATATCTCTGGAGCTGGGATGTGTCTGGAGCTGGGATATCTCTGGAGCTGGGATGTTCCTGGGGCTGGGATGGCAGCAGGCTGGGATGTCTCAAGAGCCAGGATATTCCCAGGAGCAGAGATGTCTCTGGAGCAGGGATGGCAGCGGGCTGGGGCAGAGAGCTCCTGCCAGCTGCGGTCACGGAGCAGTGACAAATGAGGGCTGATGCCTTCCTGGGAGCGGGGTCGGCTCCCGGCACTGCTGCCCAGCGCTGGCAGGGGAGCGGGGGAGGCAGGAGAGCACCTGGAGGTGTCACACGGGGAGCAGCTCCTCAGCCAGGCTGGGAGGGACCAAAACCAGCCAAGAGAGTGATGAGGAGACACCGAGGCTGCTGCAGGTTAATTAACCCGGCAGGTCACCAGCAGCTGGCGGAGCTCTGCAGCAGCTCATTGCGAGCTCTCTGACAAAGGGATTCCTTTCCGTGCTCTCTGTCTTCCCACAGTGTGGGAGACACTCCTGGCCAGGGTGGGAGCTGTGCTGGGAGCTCTGTCCAGCCCTGGCACTGCCCTGGCCAGGGTGGGAGCTGTGCTGGGAGCTCTGTCCAGCCCTGGCACTGCCCTGGCCAGGGTTGGGTCCGTGCTGGGAGCTCTGTCCAGCCCTGGCACTGCCCTGGCCGGGGTTGGGTCCGTGCTGGGAGCTCTGTCCAGCCCTGGCACTGCCCGGAGAGTCCTTGGCAGGTCGCTGAGCAGCAGCGCTGGAGACAAAGGGCTCTGTTAAATCCCCATAAATGAGCTCTTGATTAGCGGCTCTGATTGCTGGTGAGGAGCAGAGGGGGGACTCCAGCCAGACAAAGGCGCTTCCACGGTCCCCAGTCTTTCCCAGCCTCATCCTGCAGCCTTTCCCCACGGCAGCTCTCAGGCCGGGGGCAGCAGGAGGAGCTGGGATCAGCCTGAGCTGGGCTCAGCCTCTCCTCCCCTCAGGACTCGACTGTCCCCCGTCTTTGCTTCCTTTCTTTGCTGAAGCTCTGTTGCACCCCTGGTGTCCCTCAGGAAGATCCTGCCCGTGCCATTCCCATTCCCGTTCCAGTTCTCATTCCCGTTCCCGGTGCAGCCCAGCTCAGATGGTTTCCCAGGCACGAGGCCAGCTTTCTGTTTTATGTCTCATTTGTCGAGGGCTTTTTTCCCGTTAATCTCTGTAATTGAAGCCCGCAGCTGCCGCAGCTCCAGGAGCAACAGGAGGAGCAGCATCCCAGCCCCCGCCGCAATTCCCACCTCCCTCCCCTGCCCTGCCTCCCGTTGTTGATGCTCTCAGGTGCCACACTCCAGCTGGGTGGTGGGACTTGTGAGGGAAACACCAGACCTGGTGCTGGGCTCAGCCGATTCCCGGGAATTCGCTGGTGCGGCGCAGCCGCCGCGGAGCCCGGGGCCGAGGGCTGGAGGCAGGGAAACGTTCGGCTCCCGCTCGGGTGAGCTCCCGGGGGCCGGGCTGGGCCCCTGCCCCGGGCGGGAGCGCTCAGCAGCGCACAGGGACAGCGGGCGGGGCCGCTCCGGCTGCCGCGGGCCCGAGGAGATCGCTCGCTCCGCTCCCCTCCGCTCCGCAGTGAGCTCGGTGCTAATCAGTGCGGAGAGGGCAGGGCACCATCGCTTCTCCGCCGCTCGGGTTCCAGCCGGCTGGCTCCGGGCAGGAGTGAAGTACAGGGGAGCTTCAGTCATTCCCAGGAAAGCGGCGGGGCCGTGGACACGCAGTAATTCCGCCCTTATTTTATGATGGAGCAGTTCCCTCGTACTCTGTCTTCATGGAGGAACCAGGCATTCATCTTCCAGCTGGAGGAAAGCCAGGCAGGGATGGGATCCATGGCCCCGAATGCCAGGCAGGGATGGGATCCATGGCCCCGAATGCCAGGCAGGGACGGGATCCATGGCCCCGAATGCCAGGTGGGATGGGATCCATGGCCCCAAATGCCAGGCAGGGATGGGATCCATGGCCCCGAATGCCAGGTGGGATGGGATCCATGGCCCCAAATGCCAGGCAGGGATGGGATCCATGGCCCCACGGCCCAGGTAATGCAGGAATGGACACAGGGAACAGGAGCTGTGATGCTGCTGAGCATGGCCAGGGCCAGGAATATGATCCGAGGGTGGGAAACCTCTGCCATGGAGCCAGGGTGGGAGAGCTGGGGGTGCTCACCTAGAGAAGCTCCAGNTCCTCTAATCCTCGGGGTGATGAGCCATGGAATTCTGAGCAGGACCCACCTTTTCCAGCTGTTCCCACAGCAGCAGCTCAGGAGAAGTTCCTGCCCCTCAGAGGAATTTCAGAGTCTGAGGGGTTTCTGCCATCTCAGGGAGCACAAACTCTGCCCTGGGATGTGCTCTCAGAGCTCGGGGTGGGTTTGAGAAGCTTTTATTTGGATGTCCTGCAAATGTGGACTGGGAGATGGGAACAGCATCCCCTGAGTGGGCGGAGAGGACAGAGAAATGTGTCTGGGGGGGAGCTCTGGCAGGGGTTTGTGGCTCTGTTAAATGCTGAACGCTGCTGGGGCTCTCACCCCCCTCTCACTGTTCACATTCCAATTTCTCCAGCACTGAACAATACAGGTGAAGTTTTATGTTCTCTGTGTCACTGATGGGCCCCAGGGGGAATGTCCAAGGAGGGGAGCTGCTCTCCAAGGAAAGATCCTTCCTGACCATCAGTGGGGCTCCAGGAGCCCCATCCTCAGCAAGGACCCCAAAAGCATCAACATTTTTGGTGAGAAATCAGCCAAACCAAGCCATCTCCATTTTCAGCTGCACCATTTCTCTAGCCTTTACATATTTTTAAGAAAAACACACATTTCCAGCAAAGGAGAAAGCAGTTCTGGTACAGACCTAATTCACCCCCCCTCCCCAGTCAGCCTGGAATCAGCCTTAAAACTCTCAAACATTTTGGATATTCTTGCCTCCAATCACCTCAGCCCTTTTGATCCCAACTCCTTTGGTCTGGAAGTGCCCCTGATGCTTTAGGATTTCAGCTTTTATATTTCTCATACCCTGCAACTCGTTGGTGTGTAACTCCAAACCCCACACAGCCTGTGAGCTGCTGCTCTCCCGCTCTGGTCAGGCAAAACAATTCCTCTCTGGGCCTGGGATCCAGGACACCTCACTGCCTCAGGCCCCAGGAAATGTAAACAAAGTGGGTTGGGGGGAGCAAACTTGGGCTGAGTGACTTCATCACCTGCAGCTGTAACTGGAGGATTAACCCCGATATGCAAACGGATCAAACTTATCCAGGTGTGGAAACCCCGTGACCCCGGGGTCGGTTTTGGGTGTAGCCCCTGGGGGCTTTGTCTGCCCTGAATGTACCTGAAGGCCCTTCAATAAATATCCACTGTTATCCTCCTAAATTTGTCTGGCCCCTGGTTTTAGGTAGCCCTGCCAAGGGCTGAAAAGCCTTTTTCAAATAGCAGCACGAACTGCGGCGGTCACGTAAAAATTAGGAAACAAACTGCATTTAAGAACAGCACCTGCTCACTTACCAGCCAACCATCCCCAAATTACAAGCCAGTAAAAAGCTGGAAAAGGAGGTATTCTCCTGAAATACATTATTTTCAACTGGTTTAATTATCAATGAAGATGAATTATGAATACTAGTATGACTACACCCCCCTCCCCGTTCCCCCTCCTGTGTCACTGTCCCCCTGCCGATTGGTTCTCCTTCCATCCCTTATCACACAGGGGCCCTGCAGCTGCCACAGGGACACGCCAGGAGCCTGTCCCAGGCAGACAGACGGGTTTGTGTCCTCCTGGAGCAGAGCATTCATTTAAAGAAATGATCTGATCTCAGCCCCAGGGTTTCCTCTGGGGTGGGAAAAAGGAACTGGGTGTTTCTGTGAAGGAGCAAAGGAGCTGAGCAGCCCCAGAGGGTCCCTAGGATGGCATTTGGGGTTGGAAAATGGATTTAATGGATAAGCAAGGCTTGGTGAAGCTGTGCCTTTGCCCTTGGCTGAGGCAGGGCTCAGATCTCCTCCTTTCCTGGGAGTGGGATGTGTGGGAAGGAAATGTTTCTACTTTTTAGCAGAAACCCTCCAGAAATAAATAAAAAAAATCAGTAAATCAGAGAGGTTTTATTCCAGCTTTCAGAAGTCCAGAGTTCAGAATTTTCTGCTTCAAACCACTCCAGGTGTTTCTTGGTTAAACTTCTACTTCCTCTTCAGCACAAAAATCGTGGATTTCTAAATCCTCTCACTGTAAAGGCAGCTCCACTGTGCTCCCTCTTAGGGCTTTTGGTGCACCCAGAACCCCAGACAGCTTTGGGCTGGCAGGGGATTTAAAGATGATATTGTTCCATCCTCTGCCAGGGACCCCTCCCACTGCCCCAGGCTGCTCCCAGCCCTGTCCAGCCTGGCCTGGGGCACTGCCAGGGATCCAGGGGCAGCCACAGCTGCTCTGGGCACCCTGGGCCAGGGCATCACCCCCTCCTAGCCAGGAATTCCTTCCCAAGAGCCATCCTAAATTTCCTCTCTCAGTCTGAACCCATTGCCCCTGCCCTGGCAGTTCCCAGTGCAGATTCCATTCCCAGTTCCCCCGTGACCCCTTCAGACACGGGGGTTTTGCCATGAGGACCCCACACTCCCTTTCCCTGTCCCAGCCCGGGTTCTGCTCCTCAGGCAGCCCCGTTCCAAACCCGTGGCACTGGGAGTTAATGAGCAGCTGAACCGTGCCAAGCTCTGCGTGCGGCTGCTGAGCCTGCACGTGCCAGCTGGCATTTCCAAATAGTCCTTGGGAGCTTCAAAAGCACCATGGCCCCCAGGATGGGCATTGCAGGGTGGGTTTGTTCAGCTGGCAGCTGCCCAGGCCGAGTTCCCAACCCTGGAGCCCGTGGGCAGGTAACAGGGGACCAGAGAAGGGAATCACCTGGGCTGGTGCCAGCGGAATCCAGGTTGGATTTGGGGAAAATTGCTTCACTGGAAGAGTGGTTAAACCCTGAACAAGCTGCCCAGGGCAGTGGTGGGGTCCCCAGTCCCTGGAAGTGTCCAAAACTCAGCAGATGTGGCACCTCATGACGTGGTTTAGTGGCAATGGTGGGATTCAGTCCAAAGCTGGACTTGAACTCGGAGGTTTTTCCATCCTTAAAGATTCCATGATTCTCCTCAGCCTTAACAAACAAGATCTTCTATCTACTGAACCTGTTTTCCCCTACTCTTATTTCCCCAGGATTCCCCTTTCTCCCCACTCCACCCGTCCTTCCCGGACCTCTCCTCCCAGCCCAGCTCCAGATCTCCCGCAGGGACCTGCACCTTCCTGAGGAACAGGGCAGGAATCCCAGCGGGGATTTGGTCTGCACAGGGCACAGAACCTCTCTAGAACGCGCTGGGATGGGTGCAAGGAGCATCCAGGGAAGGCAGTGCTGCCCCTCAGAGCATCAATTTTCTCTCAGTCGAGAGCTGCAAAGAGCTCCGTGTGCAGGAACAACTTCACAGCATCAAAATCCAGCTAAATGATGGGAAGCAGAAAATAAAACCTCAGCCAGACACAGCTTTAACTCGGTGCTGTCTTCATGCCCGTTCTCCTCACACGTATCCATAGATCTTAATTTACTGCTACTAAAAGCCTCTTAGGAAAAAGAAAATTCCTTCCAGGCTCTTTGTCTATTTGTGATAAGGCCATGAGCATCTACATTAGCAAAATCCGAAAAAAAGAAATGTTTTAACATTATTTTAATTAAAATGTGATCGTACAATTGTTTAAGGAGATAAAAATAATTCTCATTCATTTTAATTAGGCTGCATTTTTGCATGCCTGGAGCATCTCCTCCTGTGCTGGGGCTCTGGAACGTTCCTGACTCCTCCTGCCTCTCCCACCCCCTCATCCCATGCAGCCCCTTATCCCTGACCCTGCTGAGGAGGGATGGGAATGTGGGGAATGGGCAAAGCAGCCTAAAAAGAGAGGAGAATTCCTGTGCCATTGAGAGTCAGAGCTCCCAGTGTTTGCCACCTGCAGGGAGGGGATGCGGGGAATGCAGCAGATTCTTGGAGCAGCTGTGGCTGCCCCTGGATCCCTGGCAGTGCCCCAGGCCAGGCTGGACACTGGGGCTGGGAGCAGCCTGGGGCAGTGGGAGGGGTCCCTGCCATGGCAGGGGTGGCACTGGGTGGGCTTTGAGGTCCCTTCCAACCCAAACCAGTCTGGGATTCTGTGCACTGAAGAAACTGGGAGCTCCCTGTCTGGGCAGGAAGGATTCGGGTGTTGCTGTGAAGGAGCAGAGGAGCTGAGCAGCTCCAAAGGGTTCCTAGGATGCACTTTGGGGTGGGAAAAATGATTTTAGTTCATAAACAAGGCTGAGAGAGCTGAGAGAGGAGAGGGAAAAGAGAGAGATGAGGATGCTGAGGGAGCTGGGGGAGCTGAGAAAGCTGAGAGAGGAGAGGGAGGAGAGGGAGGAGAGGGAGCTGAGAAAGCTGAGAGCTGTCAGCTCTGCTGTCTGCTGCCATCACAATCTGTTCCTGCTTCACTGCAAACAGAGCAGGGAAAGGGAAGGGTTTGCCAGGCTGGACAACACAGCCAGGCAGTGAGAGGAGAGAAACTGGGAATGTGTCCACATTGGGAATGTGTCCCTGTGCTGACTGGGGCAGGCACTGGGAAGGAGCAGGGACCAGTCTGTCAGCAGCACTGGGGACACGTGGTGGTGGTGGAGGATTTTTTCATGGCAAACACTGCTCAAGGAGGGAACAAGGGATGCTCACATGTCCTCAGCCAGCTTTGTGCCAGCACAAGTACATGGGATCACCTGTGTGCCCTGGGATCAGCCTGAGGGCCCTGGGATCAGCTCTGGGATCAGCCTGAGGGCTCTGGGATCAGCATGTGGGCTCTGGGATCAGCCTGAGGGCTCTGGGATGATCCTGTGGGCTCTGGGATCAGCCTGAGGGCTCTGGGATGATCCTGTGGGCCCTGGGATCAGCCTGAGGGCTCTGGGATCAGCCTGAGGGCCCTGGGATCAGCTCTGGGATCAGCCTGAGGGCTCTGGGATCAGCATGTGGGCTCTGGGATCAGCCTGAGGGCTCTGGGATGATCCTGTGGGCTCTGGGATCAGCCTGAGGGCTCTGGGATGATCCTGTGGGCCCTGGGATCAGCCTGAGGGCTCTGGGATCAGCCTGAGGGCCCTGGGATCAGCTCTGGGATCAGCCTGAGGGCTCTGGGATCAGCATGTGGGCTCTGGGATCAGCCTGAGGGCTCTGGGATGATCCTGTGGGCTCTGGGATCAGCCTGAGGGCTCTGGGATGATCCTGTGGGCCCTGGGATCAGCCTGAGGGCTCTGGGATCAGCCTGAGGGCCCTGGGATCAGCTCTGGGATCAGCCTGAGGGCCCTGGGATCACCTGAGGGCTCTGGGATCAGCTCTGGGATGATCCTGTAGGCCCTGGGATCAGCCGGTGCCTCAGGGGTTTGGCCCCGAGCACCCCGCAGGGTGGGCCTGGTGTGTCACAGACCCTGTGCCCCGAGGATATTCCTTGTGCTGGGACTGAGGTCGATGCAACGTGGATGACAAAAAAGCGATTCCCAAAAAGCTGAGCCTGCCCAGGTGCAATGTGGAGAGTCTAAAGCTGTTTCTAACTGGGAGCTGAACTCCTGATTTCAGGTGGTGGGGACAGTGCCAGGGCAGGGTCTCCAATCCAAACACTCCCACTGTCCCAAGGACCTCCACACTGGAAGGTACCAAAGGCACCAAAGCTTTTGCAAACCTGGCATCTCCTCCGAAATTCCCGTCCCTGAGCCGAGCCCCTCCAGGCAGGAATGTCCCTGAGTGCCCCCGGCTGCAGGGCAGCCCTGGTGCCATGGCCCGGGCAGGACCGTGTCCCCTAACACAGCCCCCCAGGGCTGACCTCAGCTGCACGCAGAGGCAGCATCGCCCTCCCCGTGCTGGGGGCTGGTTCTGCAGCTCCCGTTCCCAGAGGATCCCTCAGAGGCAAGGCAGGACACAATGAGGCAATAATTCCTCCTCCAGGTGCTGTCCTCCCCTGCCATTCTCATTTCCTCCTGCTCCCCACACCAAGACAAAATCCTGATGGGCTCTGCCGATACCAGGAGAGCGGCAGAACTGCGAACTTCCCCTCCCACACTGATTTAATTTCTCAAATCGTTCTCCCCTTGCAAATATTTTCTGCTTTGTAACAGCTGAGGTTTGAAAACAATGCTGTGTGCACAGCGACAGAGCCCTTCTCTTGTTTGCTTGGATTCCTCTGGAGAAAATGGAACTGATTCATTTATTCATTGCATACAAATTCACCAACTGTTTGACTCTTCTTTTTTTAATCATTGTGGCACAAACAACCCACAGTTTAATTTTTACAAGTTTCCTCATTACTCAGACCTGCTAACCAGGACATGCGAGCACCGAGGTGCTCCTCAGTTGTTCACTGATCATTCGTTTTCCCTAGAATTCCTCATCCATCTCTCGTGGCACCATTTCTGCTTCTCAGCGTGATGTCTCAAACATTTCTTTAACAAGAGAAAGTCAGAAAATTAGTGGTGAATAATTACAATTCAATTGAATTGTCCTGGTTTTCCAAAGTAACTTTGTCCTTAGCCAGTCTTTACAGAGCTTCTCTTTCCAGGAGGAGCAGGTGCTCCCTTGGCATAGAGATTTATTCGAATATTCCCTGCTCGGGGGTTGGGGTTACCCTTGGCAGGGATGTCCCCCCCCCACCCCACACCTTCAGGGAATCCCAAATGCTTTGGCTGGGAAGGGACCTTAAACCCACCCAGTGCCACCCCTGCCATGGCAGGGACCCCTCCCACTGTCCCAGGCTGCTCCCAGCCCCAGTGTCCAGCCTGGCCTGGGGCACTGCCAGGGATCCAGGGGCAGCCACAGCTGCTCTGGGCACCCTGGGCCAGGGCCTGTCCACCCTCACAGGGGAGCATTTCCCCCTAGTGTCTATTCCCGTTTTCTCTTTTCCTCCCAAAGCTGGGAGCAGTGCCCTCATCCCCTGCTGAGATCCCAACCCCCAGCCCTGCCCACAGGCACGGAAATCCCTTTTTCCTCCTCCTCCTCACGATCCGCGCAGCAGGAACGGCTGCAGAACAGGAGTTGCTTCTGCAAGTGCTGAGGGGTTTTCCGGGTCCATTTTCACTCCATGCAGAGGTGAGAACGGGACCCTCCCAGTCTCTGAGCACAAAGCTCCAGGGAAGGAGCTGTTCCCTGCCTGAGGAGAAGCTCCAGGCTGGCTCCTCCGACCAGGACTCGCAAAAGCCCCAGTTTGGGTCCCTGCCCTGCCCAGCACATCTTTAACAAACACCTCCAGCTCTGCTCAGCCGTGCCCTGACCTTTGCAGGGTAAATCCACAGCAACCTCCCCAAAAGTTAATCCAAATCCCAGAAACATCACTGAAAAAACCCTCTTTTCTCTTTTCTAAAAAACAGTCTCACCCATCAAAGCACCTTCTAGTGCTGTTTGAAATTAAAGGGTTGGTGAAAAGTTCCAATGAGCCCCAAAAGCTCCAAAGCTGGGAAAGTCTCCTGCAGGATGGTGTGGCAGGGAATGTTTCCCTGAGGACGCTCCTTCCCTGAGGTGTTCCGTGAGCTGTGACAGGCCCTGACTCACCCGACGGGCGGGGAATCGTTCACCTGGACCTCGATGGATCCCTGGGATCAGCCAGGGGCTGGCACTGTGACCATTGGTCCCCAGTGTCCTCCTGGGTGACTTCCCCAGAAGGAAAAGAGAAGGATTTTGTTGAAGCCACATCCCTGGCAGTGTCCCAGGCCAGGCTGGACGGGGCTGGGAGCAGCCTGGGACAGTGGGAGGGGTCCCTGCCCATGGCAGGGGTGGCACTGGGTGGGCTTTGAGGTCCCTTCCCACACAAACCAGTCTGGGATTTTATGGTCCCACTATGATTTGTGATTTCTGGGGGCAAAAGGAGGATAAAATCGTCTCTTCTCTTTTCCCATAACCTTTGTGCATCCAAAGTGAGGGGGCAGCTTTTCAGCTCCCGTGGGTTGCACAGGCAGCGGGGAGGGGCTGGAGGAGCTTTACCTGTCACACTTACAGGAGCTGGGGACATTTGGGATGGATCTGGGGACATTTGGGATGCAGTTTGGTTGGCTAAGCCAAAAGCAGGGATTCCCCTCCCCTCCTGGCACGGACCCATCCCGGTCCCGTTCTACCCACGCTGTGTGAGCTGGGGATCAGCCCGAGCCCGAGGTGACCCCATGAGTTCACTCCTGAACGGGGACAATCCCCCTGGAGTTCTGCACCTCGGAGCAGCACCTCAAACCCCAAACCTTCCCCACGGTGCAGTCACCGATTTTCCCTTTTCCCTCTGGAAGCACCCCCAGAGCAGCGGAGCTGCCAGCTCCCCCGGAACCCCCGGCTGTCCCCTCCCAGCTGACCCTCAAGTGTCCCCCGCGGTTCCCGCAGGCGCCCCGGGCCCTCCCGGCCGGGTTCAGCACGGAGCGAAGGCAGGGCCCGGCGCTGCTGTCAGCCCCGGCAGTGATGGGCAGGGAGAGGCAGCCCCGGGAGCCTCCCTGCTGCGCTGGGATCATTTCGGGACCATCCCGATCATTCCCGTTCACCCTCCTAAGGAGCACCGAGGCTCTGCTGGGGCGGATTCAGGCGTCAGTGACCCGCTGAGGGCTGTGACAGAAATCGTTCCAGGGAGTGCTGAAGTTCCCATTTCTGCGGGAATAATGGCTCAGCTCCCCCGGCAGCCGGGGAACCCTGACAGCCTCCCAGGAGCGGTGAGCTGAGCACAAGGAAAGGCCGTCGGGGCTTTGTGCTGGGGTTTGCAGCGGTCGGAGCGAGAGCGGTCGGGGCTGGCTCTCATCGCTGGGCGGGCAGGGAGCGCGGCTGGATTCGCACGGAACGAGCTTCTCACGGCCAAGGGGATTGCAGCCGACCCGCCACCGAGACAGGGAATTCAGGGGGAGCTGCAGCCAGGCCTGGGAGCCTTCGGATGACGGGAGCTCATTCTGCAGCTCGGGCTGGGGTCCCCTTTGCCATGGAGGAACAGCACTGCTGGTTCCATTGCACACACGGGATCACGGAAAATCCCGAGTGGGAAGGGACCCCCAGGATCATCCAGTGCCACCCCTGGCCCTGCACAGACACCCCCACAACCCCGTCCTGGGCATCCCTCCTGGAGCTCTGGCAGCCTCGGGCCGGGCCCATTCCCTGGGCAGTGCCTGAGCACCTCCGGGGGAAGAGCTGAATCCTTTGGGAAAGGGGTAAACTGAGGCACGGAGCGAGCCCAGCAGGATCCCGGCTCACGGGAAGCCACAGCCGTCCCTCCTGGGAGATGCCCCGGTGTTATCAGCCCTGGCGGTTCCACGCCATCCACAGCCCAGCCCCCCGGGGCAGAGCCGGACATCAGGGCCCCGATGGCCCCCAATGGCCCCTGATGGCCCCCGATGGCCCCCGATGGCCCCGGGCCCAGCAGCTGCTGCCCACAGCTCTTGCCAGCAGGGAGGCAGCCCCGCAGTGCCCGTCAGTGCTGCTGCTGGAGCACACACCAAGATGTTTTCCCTGTCAGATCAGTCAGTGCTCGTTCATTATCCAGGACCCGAGCTGCTCTCCAGCACAGCTCAGGCCACCGAGCTGAGGGGGCTGACCCTGCCTGGGCTAATGGAGCCTTAAAACTCCTGCCTGCCCACATCTTCTGTCAGAAAGTAATTCACCGTCAGATTTTGACTAATTACAGGAGTTCAGAGTGGCTGGGCTGGCTCTGATCCAAGGCCTGGCTGCAAGGAAAAGCCTCCCTCCAGCTCCAGGCAGTCAGGGAGACTCCAGAGAAGGGATTCAACCCCTCTGGACATCGGGTGGAGAGAGGGAACAGCTTTGGGATTGATGTTGTGTCCCTGACTCTGAGGGATCCCTGAAGACTGAGGGGTCTTCAAGCGGTTCTTCAAGGTTCAGGGTTCAACTAAAAGTAAATGAATCCCGTAAAACCTCAGGGAATGGGCCCAAGCTCATTCCCAACTTTCCCCATTCATGCTCACCCGGGAATGGGGCAGAGCATGACTTGGGAAGCTCCCATTTCTCTGCATGCCCAGGGCTGGGAGGGGGGCAGGGAAGTCAGGGGAAGGTTCTGTACAATGTGTGAGTCCGAGGCATGAGCTGGTGACCCCAGGGATGAGAGCAGCACTGCCCGTGTGGAATACTGGCCTGTGGACAGACCCTCTGAGCAGGGAATGCCCTCGGGTTCAGCTCCTGCCCAACACTTGCACAGGGGCTATTTGCAGCTAAAAATATGGACATAAAAATCAGGACACTTGTAAAGACACATGGACCTTCAATGGAGAAATTACTGAAATAGAGAAAATCATGGCTCAAATCAAAATCCTTGCTCGGTATCCGGCCTTTCATCTTCCCAGGGTGGACATTGTCCCAGTAGAGGCTGGGCAGGGCTGGGAGCAGCCTGGGACAGTGGGAGGTGTCCCTGCCATGGCAGGGGTGGCACCGGACGGGTTTTAAGGTCCCTCCCAACCCAGACCAGCCTGGGATTCTCTGATTCTGCAGACTGTTGATTGTGTGGTTCTGTAACCCAGGCACCAAGGAGAGACAGCATCACCTGCACTGAGGGAAACAACACCACTGCCACCGAGGAGACCAGTGCACTCAGGGACCGCTGGGGAGATGGACGGGGACAACTGGGAGAGAAATCATGAGCAAATCCACAGCCCAGAGTCCCTTGCCCCCAGCCATCCTCCGGCCAGCAGCAGCTTGGGAGCCCTCAGGGACAAGGAGCACGGGAAGGGATTCAGGGAGGGCTCTGCTTCAGAGTCACCTCACTCTGCTGAGAGAAAACAACTCCTGCCTGGCTCCTGGTGCCCAGCTCCTGGTGCAGCCTGGTGCACCCAGCCTGCTCTGCAGCTGCAGTATTTGCCTTTCCCTGGCTCTGGGCACGTCCCCGTTGAGTTACTGCAAGGAAAGGGGTTCAGGGTTGGAAATGAGGGCACAGGGACACGTGGGGCAGCAGGGCAGAGGCAAACATCTGTATCAGAGCCCCACGGCTGCACTCCCACCCTGCACCCCCTGAGCCTGCCCAGAGCTCACCTCCCAGAACAAACCTGCTTTAGCAGGAGACAGGGACAGCTCTGCAGTGGGTTTGGGGGAATGGGGCTGACATAGTTAAAGAAAACCCCAAACGCCTTCTGACAACGCGTGCTGGGCTTCCTCCAGAGCAGTGGGGATTTCCTTCCTTTGCAAAACTGACTTCTTATCACAATCACTCATTTCCAACCCCGCATTTTCCTTTTGTCTGTTCTGGGAAAAGACTGGATTTCAGCAAGAACTCCAAGGAAATGTTGTGGAGGGAGAGTGGGGAAGTGTTTGGGGCTTGTTTGCCACAGACACAACAAAACATCCCAGGCTTTTGTAGCACTTTGGTCCATTCCAACCCTCCTGGCTCTGGAGCTGCTTCCCAGCACAATCTGACTGCATCCAGGGGCTGCTCCCAGCTGAGCAATTCCCAAGGCACTTGTGGCACCGTCCTGGCGATTTCCCTGCCCTGGGGTTAAGCTCAGCTCAGCCAGGACTCTGGGCCTTCCCCACTGAGTCAGTCTCAGCCAAATCCCTTCCCCTCACATCTCCAGATGCACAATCCGCTGGGAAGTGGTACTGGATAAAGACTTTGGGGTGGGAGTCGTCAGGATCTCGGGGTGTTCTGTACTCCTGCAGGTTCCCAGGAAGGTCAGAGCTCCCCGTGCACCTCCCGGAGCCTCAGCGCAGCTTTGTGAGGAAAAACTCCTCCAGGAGTGAGGGAACCCAGCAGGGGCTGGAACGAGGGGGAATTTGCAGGGATGGGGTTTGAAGGCTCGGCAGGGATCATCAAGGATCCCAGAATTCCAGAATAGTTTGAGTTGGGAGGGACCTTAAAGCCCTCCCTTGCCATGGGCAGGGACACTTTCCACTGTCCCAGGCTGCTCCCAGCCCTGTCCAGCCTGGCCTGGGACACTGCCAGGGATCCAGGGGCAGCCACAGCTGCTCTGGGCACCCTGGGCCAGGGCCTGCCCACCCTCACAGGGAGCAATTCCTGCCCAATCTCCCATCCAGCCCTGCCCTCTGGCAGTGGGAAGCCATTCCCTGTGTCCTGTCTCTCTAGACCCTTGTCCCCAGTCCCTCTCCATGTTCCTGGAGCCCCTTTAGGCCCGGGAAGGTCACAATAAAGTCACCCCAGAGAGGAGACAGGAGAGGAGGAAGGAGAGGTGAACTGCAGGGAGTATTTTGGGATGGCTGTGGAATACAGGCAGCCATAGGCAGAGGCTGCATTTCCTGGGGGCAATGGGCAGTGAAGCTTTCCTGGTTCCTCCCTCCAGGGAATCCTCCAAGGATTGTTCCCTTCCCAGCTCCTTCACCTTCCTCCCCCGGCACTGCCCCCCTTGCCCCCTTGCCACATGCACAGTGCCTGCACAGAGCTGGCCTGAGCCCCCCGAATCCCGGCAGCTCCCCAGGGAGCTCCCAGCAGTGCCAAGCACCAGCACCCACCAAATCCAGGGGGATGCCCCTGGCAAGAGCTCCCGAGCTCTCCTGCAGGGGCACCTGGCAGAATAAACCCCAAACATGTGTCAGTAATTACCTTTTTCGCCAGGCACACATGGCCTCGTTGTCCCTTTTTTCCTGCATGTGGAGACTGCCCAATGTCCCTGTCAGTGAAAGGCAAGTCAGGCTTAACCCAGTCAGGCTTAA
The DNA here is from genome assembly GCA_013397175.1 of Platysteira castanea. NCBI lineage: Eukaryota > Metazoa > Chordata > Aves > Passeriformes > Platysteira > Platysteira castanea. Next base: position 106,319 of record VYXC01010943.1, read on the forward strand.
CCCAGTCAGGCTTAACCCAGAGCATTCCCAAACTGTGCTGGCTGAATGTGCCGAGGCTGGCTCCTGCAGCACGAGCCTGTCTGGAATGCAAAGCAGCCCTGGGCTCGTGTGGAGCACGGAGCAGTCTGGGCGGGAAGGGAAGATCCACGGAATGCCCCTGGAATCCGACGGGGAGATGTCCTGGCTGCAGGGTGACATCAGGGACTGAGCGGGGGCAGCCGCCTCCCCTGCGGGGTGAAACCTTCCCTGGCAGAGGGAACGGACCGGGCACGGCTGGGTCCAGAGGCAGGGCTGGAGCTGGGCTCTGTGCCCGAGCTGTGCGATGCCGGGGGCTGCACGCCTTGCCGTGGAAATAGCGCAGAGCCGAGCCCGGCGCTGCCGCCTCCCCGCGCTCGGGGCTGGGGCTGGGTCCGGCCGGGGCAGCGGCTCCTCGCCCTGGCCTGGCCACCCCCGCCAGCCCCCGGGCCCCCTCGGCTGGGTTTTCCTTTGTTTTTCCCAAGCGAACCACGGAGCTCCTGCCTCGCTCCCCCGGGGCAGCGCTGCCCTGCCCTGCCCGCAGTTTATGGGGCATTTCTCACCCTGCTCAGGGACGCCCCTGAGGTGCCATTATTCGCATTTATCGGTGGGTCTGGGTGCCCTGTGCGGCAGAGCCGCTGCTTTATGTGCCCGGGGCCGGGGTCAGCTCTGCCTCTGCAGCGGTGCCTGGGAACGGGACATGCCTGACCAGGAAATCACACCCTAATGTGACGGCAACTTTAGATCACGTTCAATTCCCAGTATTTTTCATTTCCAACTTGTTCCCTCCTCTCCAGCCCCACGCTCAGCTCAGGGAACTCTTGCTTAGCTTGCAGGAAGGAAAATTGTGATTCTGTTAAAAAGTACAAGCCCCAAACTCCCAAGAACCCTAAACCATGGGCTGCACTCCCGGCATCCCTTCATATCCACCGTCAGTGAGTTACGAGCCGGGCAGGATCTGCTGTCCCTGACCAGGGAAGGATTTGCTGCTGTGGCCTCAGCGCCTGCAAGGAGGAAAGGATCCTGAAATCAGTGGATGAACCACCCCACACAACTCCAGGCGTGTCCTGAACCCGTGTCCACATCCCGGGGAACGTGGAACAGGGACTGGGCACTGGATCCACTGCCTTGGGAGGGTGAGGGAGGCCAGAGAGGGATGGAGCTGTACCAAACAGTGAAAATAACCTGAATTTAATGGTTAATGGCCAACAGGGGAGCAGAAGTCAGGATAACTCCAGAGGATCGTGGAATGGTTTGGGTCAGAACAACCATCCCGTTCCACCCCCTGCCACGGGCAGGGACAGCTCCCCAGCAGCTGCCAGTGCTGAGGGCTTGTGTGGAAAACAGGACATTCCCCCTGGCCTGGGTGGGGAAGCGAGGCCTCTCTGAGCTACAGGGTCGGTCTAGGATCAATCTTAGGCCTGATCTAATTTGACACTTCTCATGTTCTGGAGGGGAATCTCCAGGAAGTCCAGATAAACATCCTCTGGCACCTGGGGAATTCTCCCACTGTACCATTCCCTGGCTGGGGAAGGTGCTGCTTCCCTTGGGTCCTGGGAGGGTGTTTGGGGTCACAACTAACAAATACTCAATGTGGCTTCACAAAGATTCGATTTGAATTCACAAAGATTCAATATGAACTCACAAATATTCAATATGAGCTTAAAATATTGGATATGAGCTTAAAATACTCGATATGACTCTACAGATGTTCAGTGTGACTTCACAGCCACTCAGAGTGACTTCACTGTCCCCTCCCTCTCTGGGTGTGCTGCAGTAGAGCCCAGCTCACCCCGGCTGTGTCCGTGCCCTCAGCTGGGATGTTCCCTCCAAGGCTGCAGGCTCCCCGTGGGGTGGATGGATTTTGGGAAGGCTGGAAGCTGCAGCCTCAGAGATTCCTGAGTTTCTCTTTGGCACAGAGCAGACACTGAGTCCAGCCAGGACAGACAGAGCACGGAGCTGCCCAAGGGCACCTGCACTCAGACCTGACTCTTGTTTCTCTTCTTGAGCCCGCGGCGGATTTTATCCAGTCCCATTTCCTCCAGCCCCACATTCCTGCAGTGGGAACAGGGCCAGGGGCCCAGGGCTCAGCCCCAGGCAGGGCCTGAGGGGAGGCACCAGCTCCTCTGGAGGGTGACAGCTTCTCCTGCCCTAAGCCAGGCAAAGAACTCCTTTGGGAGCTTTGGGATTTCTGCTGGGACTGCTAACCTGGGATCCCGTGTGCTCAGGGCTTCGGAACTGCCAGGAGGGGACAAAATCCTTTGTGCCAAGGGGAGGCAGGTGGGTGGCACCAGGACTGAGCAGGTGGGTGGCACCAGGATTGAGCAGGTGGGTGGCACCAGGATTTGGCAGGTGGGTGGCACCAGGACTGAGCAGGTGGGTGGCACCAGGATTTGGCAGGTGGGTGGCACCAGGATTTGGCAGCTCTGGCAGCTCCCAGTGGCCCTGAGCCCCGGGGCTGGGGAGAGCCCTGGGCTCCCTGGGAGCTGTGGTGACAGAGCTGCCACACAACAGCGGGGTCACAGCCCACAGCCACATAACCCTGGAGTAGAACCGACCCCGTGGAGCTACTCCAGACCCAGGTGGGGATAACTGAGGAGAATCTGAGCTCCAGGGCTGCCTCCACCACCCCAGAACGGGCTGTTTTTAATTAGGGCATCAATGTGCCATGGTCAGGGTTTGCCAGGAGGGTCTGTGGGGTGGGATGGGACACGGAGCCCCCACACCTGTAGTGGGAATCCAGCAGTGGATTTGAATCAAAGGGAGACTCTCGTAAAATCATGGAATCCCAGAATTATTTGGTTGGACAGGACCTTAAAAATCATCCAGTGCCACCCCTGCCATGGGCAGGGACCCCTCCCACTGTCCCAGGCTGCTCCCAGCCCCAGTGTCCAGCCTGGCCTGGGGCACTGCCAGGGATCCAGGGGCAGCCACAGCTGCTCTGGGCACCCTGGGCCAGGGCCTGCCCACCCTCACAGGGAGCAATTCCTGCCCAAGATCCATCTGAACCTCCTCTCTCTCAGTTTGAAGCCATTTCCCCTTGTCCTGGCTCCTGGGAATTGTCTCTCCCAGCCCCAGGCCTGTGACACCAAGGCCCTGATCCCTTTTCCAGTGCTGGCACTCCTGAGTTACACCTTGGTGAAGGGAAAAGGAACTCGGCTCAAGCCTCAGTAAACATTCATGTCTCTGGGAGGCGCAAGAAGCAAAAAATGCCTGAATGGAAAACCTTGTTTGGAAATGAACCTGGGAGCCTCCAGCCTTGAGGGGAACAGGGTTTGGAAAGGATCTCTTCCTTATTTTTTGGGGGAGCACCCAGGGAATCAGGCAGAGCCTCCAATCCAACCCTCCCTGGAGGATTCAGCCCATCGGTGGATTCAGTATTCCCACTCCCAGTGCTAATTAGAGTTAATTAAACTGTGCTGGTTTCTGGATGGCAGAGCTGCCTGTTCCATGGGCTTCCCTGAGCCATTGATTTGGGGAGTTATCAGGAACATTTTCCCTGCTCTCATGTCCCTCACAATATTTCCTTTGCTTAGGGGCAGGTCCTGGCCCACGAGCTCTGAGAGCAGGGTCAGAGG
>VYXC01010943.1:121392-137487 GCA_013397175.1 Platysteira castanea
GAGGGGTCGCACAGAGGCCGCGTTCCCACCTCCTCCATCCCTGCCCGTTCCCACCTCCTCCATCCCTGCCCGTTCCCATCTCCTCCATCCCTGCCCTTTCTGCTCTCCTGCCCAACGGGGTTGCTCCTAAAGCCCCTGGTGAAGCTTTCCCACTGACAAAATCTCCCTTTTCCAGGCAACATCAATTTGTTGAAGCCAAAAATACCCCAGGGAAAGGATCAATTTGATGAATCTCCTGCTGCAGGAAGAAAAATGTTGAGAAATTGCTGAAAGCCCATTTTGTCATTTCCAACAAAATGGTTTTTGTTTGGAATAACTTGGAGCTCAGGGATGTCACCGGGTTTACACCACAAACAGGTTTTAAAGGTCAAATGGAAATAAACAGCTTCAAGACCCAATGTTTTGACTCGTTCAAGTTTTTCTTCCTCAGTGACAAAAAAAAATTGAGATTTTGGAGTCTTTCTTTGAATTCCAAACAGGAAAAATATTGAAAGATTCTTTCAGGATGAAAAAGCTGTTCCCAGGCAGCCCAAATTCCACCTGGATTCTGGGTTAGGGCAATGCAAAGCACCAAAAACAGAATCAGGATCATCCCAAGGGAATCCACCGGGGAACAGGGAGCTCCAGGATTCCTGACGGGGGACCTGCCTGACCAGTGGGACCAAATCCTTCATTTCCAACTCTGTGTCTCTGCAGGAAGAGGTTTCTCAGGAATTTCAGAGGTGCTGAAGAAGGAAAAGAGGCAAAGTTCAGTGGTGAGGCCCCACCTCAGATCCTGGGTTCAGTTTGGACCCCTCACAACAAACACAACCCCGAGGGGCTGGAGCGTGTCCAGGGCAGGGACGGGGCTGGGAAGGGGCTGGGGCCCCCGGAGGGGCTGAGGGAGCTGGGGAAGGGGCTCAGGCTGGAGAAAAGGAGGCTCAGGGGGCCCTAGTGGCTCTGCACAAGTCCCTGACAGGAGGGGGCTCAGGGGGTTCGGGCTCTGCTCCCGAGGAACAACAGAACAAGAGGAAACGGCCTCCAAGGGAGGCTGAGGGTGGGCACCAGCAGGAATTTCCCCACGGAAGGGGTGGTCAGGCTCTGGGACAGCTGCCCAGGGCAGGGCTGGAGTCCCCACCCCGCAGGGATTGAAAGCCCTGTGGATGTGGCACTTGGGGACAAGGCCAGGGGTGGCCCTGGCAGTGCTGGGAGCACTGGAAGCACAGGATGGACTCACAGATCCAGGGAATGGTGGGAAGGGACCTTCAGGACCATCTCATTCCAACCCCCTGCCATGGGCAGGGAACCTTCACCTCTCGGGAATTCCCATCCCTGCTTTGTGCTCTGCTCCCTCTCGCTCCCATTTCCAGTGGATTTGCACCTCCCTCCCGCCTGCGGGTTTGGGTTTCCCCAGGGACATTCAGGATCTCCAGGCTGGGCTGCTCCCGGTGCCCAGGGTGAGCGCTGCCATCCCTCCCTTGTGCTCCAAACTCCTTTGTTCCCGAGCTTTTCCCTGCAAAGGGCATTGCCTGGGAGACATCCCTGCTCCACAGCGCTCTGCGTGTTCCAAAGAGCATTGCCAGGGAGACGGAGCCCTTCCCGAGGAGCAGCCGAGCGCTGTGCTGGGGAACAGGAGTCTCTCCTGCCTGGCATGCTCCCCCTGTTCCAGCCGCAGCTCCCTCCCTGCAGCCCCTGGACACGGCCCCAGGGATCCCGAGCAAGCAGCCCAGGGATGGGGAAAGGCCACCCATGGCAAGGTCTGGGATGGCTCCAGGTTCCTGCTCAGTGGCCCCTGGAAACGGGAATGGGACACGGAGCCACAGCCTGGGAGCCTGGGAGAGCTGGGGGTGCTCACCTGGAGAGGAGCAGCTCCAGGGAGAGCTCAGAGCCCCTTCCAGGGCCTAAAGGGGCTCCAGGAGAGNTTCCCTGTTTTCCCTTCCATCAGGCCACTCCCCTGCAGACCCGGCACACAGGGAATGATCCCGTCCCTCAGAGAAGGGGAAATTCACCGGAGCCCGGAGAGCTCAGCCCCTTCTGACGGCAAGAGCCAGACAGGGAACAGGGGGTACCGCAGTAATTAACAGGGGATACCTCAGTAATTAACAGGGGGTACCTCAGTAATTAACAGGGGGTACCTCAGTAATTAACAGGGGATACCGCAGTAATTAACAGGGGATACCTCAGTAATTAACAGGGGATACCGCAGTAATTAACAACAAACCCCGAGGAGCCCCCGGGCACAGTGCCACCCTCAGGGCACAGCCCTGCCCAGGGGTTTGCCGCAGCCACCGTCGGGACACAGAAACCCAGGGCTTTTAGGGTTTACCCCCGTCACACCCCGCTGCTCTCCCCGGGGTCCTGCCCAGCTCAGGGGCCCGGGGCTGGGGGCTCTCCTCACTCCGGGGGTTCTGAGCCCCAGGAGCTCTGTGCCCCTGCCCGGAACACAGGATGGAGCTTCCCCAGCTCCTCCTGCTCTCACCTCCCCCTCTGGGACCACAAACGCCTTTCCCAGGCTCTGGTGGGAAGAAGCCAAATTCTCCTGAGCCAAACTCCCTGAGAGGGGCTCAGGGAGAACTCACAGGGCTCCTACCAAAGCCCGAGGCCTTAAAATGTCATTTTGGGTGATTTTTCTGAGTAGGAAAAGGGGATTTGACACTTCAGTGGACAGTGAGGGATTTTTTGATATCTGACAGTGGGAAAAGTGCAGCAAAAATCAAATTGCAGAGGCTCAGTCTGGGGTTTGGAACCTCCTCCTCTGCCTGGGTGAGAAAGGAAACCTTTGTTGTCCCAGATTTCAGAGGGAACGTTTTCTTTGGGAAAAGGCTGCATGGGAAATTCTGCTTCCTCTTGAAAGGTGGGGGGAAAGGAACCTCAGTGTTGGGAAAGACAAACTGAGAGGAGGAGCCAGAGACTGAGCCCGGCAGCTCGAGGGTGGGGAGGGATCCCAGGATCTCTGCCCCTCATCCCACTGGAATTTGGACTGAAATCTCCCTTCCAGGCCAGATTTTAGGCTTGTATCCATCAGGGAAACGGGGCAGCTGGGAGGCTGTGGGTGCTCTTTGAGTTCACTTTCCAGAGATGAAAGCATTCCCTGACTCCCGGGGCTCCAGGAGTGTTGGAGTTGAAAACATTCCTCCAAAGCATTCTGCCCGGGAGAACCAGGCAGCCAAGGAAGGCCTCCCTGCTCCCTTCCCCAGGATCACTGCCCAGGTCAGTGCCAGTCCAGGGTGTCGCTGCACATTCCCTGTCCGTGTCCCCGAGTGTCCCACATTGGTCACTCCCCTCTTCCCTGTTCTGCAGCAGAACTGTCCCCAGCTCCTCCATCCCTGTCCCAAACCCTTCCAGGAGTGCCTCAGGATGAGCTGGAGCTTCCACACCCGCGCTGGGCCAGGGCTCACCCCCCCCCAGCCCGGCCTCAGTTTCCCAGCCCGTGGAACTCCTGGGAGCGTGCCCGTGGTGTGGCACCAGGGAGTGACCGGGAGCTCCGGGGCTGAGCTCGGGAGTGGGAAGGGAGCCCAGAACGGGAGCTGCCCTCCCTGCCCCCGCGGCCACCTCCGTGACAGGAGCACAGCTTTGTCCCCTCAGTGGGAACAATCCGGGGACAGATGGAAATCAAGGCCACAATTCCCCAACAAACCCCACACTTTTGTCTTTAAATAAGCACAAACGATTCCCAGTTCTGTTTGCTGCCTGCACAACAAAGGAGGGAGATCTTTGCCCAGATGTTCTCTGGCTGCTGCCAGGCTCTGCTGCTTTGATGGAGACTCTCATTCCTCCTGTGCCTGAGAGAAATTCGATGGAGCAGAGGCTTGGGATCGATGGCTGGGGCGGCACGGGGCAGGCAGGGAGTGCTCAGAGCCCCCGAGCTCCCCGAGAGTTCTCCAGGAAAAGCAGCTCGTGGCTGGGAGCTGTGGGGGTTGCGTTCCAGCTGCTCCCTATTTTGGGATCAAGGGCTGGGAGTCTCTGAGCCAGCTGTGCCTGGCGAGGTACAAAACACCGAGGAGGGATGGAAATGTGGGAAGACTTCGCTCCAACAGCTGGAGAGGAGCTGCTCCGAGGCAGTGCTGGCTCTGCTGGGCAGGGATTCCTGACAGGTGATTCCACAGGGGCCGGGGGAAGGATTTCAGGGAAGGAGGGGCTGGGGGGCCTCTGGTTTTGCCTGCACAGAATTCCCGGTGAGTGTGAGGAGCAGCTTTGGGAGGCAGCACAAAAATCCCTGGCTGGAAACCTCCCGGGGGCGATGGGGGTTGGGGATTGGTCTCCAGAGGGACCCGAGGGTGGCCAAAGGGAGCCTACAAGGAACATGGAGAGGGGCTGGGGACAAGGGCTGGAGGAACAGGACACAGGGAATGGCTTCCCACTGCCAGAGGGCAGGGCTGGATGGGAGATTGGGCAGGAATTGTTCCCTGTGAGGGTGGGCAGGCCCTGGCCCAGGGTGCCCAGAGCAGCTGTGGCTGCCCCTGGATCCCTGGCAGTGCCCCAGGCCAGGCTGGACACTGGGGCTGGGAGCAGCCTGGGCCAGTGGGAGGGGTCCCTGCCATGGCAGGGGAGGCTCCAAGATCTCTTCCATGCCAAACCAGTGTGGGATTCCATGATCAGGTCTGTAACTGGAGGAAGCTGCTCACCTTTCTCTCCAAGGCTCCTGGTCTGTTACCATCCCTTTGCCTTCTCTTGCTTCCAGAAGAATTCCCTCCAGGAAGGGAAGGGGGGATCACTTCCCCTGTCCCAGGAAAATTCTCCCTGTGCTGCCTTTAACTTTCACCTGCAGCCCCAGAACTGCTGAATCCTTAAATTCCTGCAGGGTTTGTGAGGCACTGAAAGGCTGGAGAGGGGACAGGAGCCTGTCCTAAGAGGAGGGGAGTGGGTGGAGTTTGTAGGGGACGTGAGGAGGGAGCTCACTCCCTCCGGAATCCCCCCGGTATCCCCAGAGCATCCCTCTGGTATCCCCCTTCTGTCTGCTCTTTTTCCTTGTTCTGAATTCCCTGTTACTGTTCCATGAAGTTCTGTTCCATCTCAACTCCTTCTATCACCTTCAAACTTCCCTCTGCTTAAATCAATCCTAATTCCATTTAAAATGCTTCCAAAGCCAAATCTTGGGGATTTTGCAGCGCATTAAAAATGGATCTCAAAGTTTCCTGAAGGAATCTTTACAAAAACCAGTGAACACCCTCAAAACCAGTCCTGGAAAACATCCTGACTCCTACTCCACATCCACCTCTCCTGCTCCTTGAGGACCTGAAACCCAAAACCAGCTCCTCTGGGCTGTTACAGCTCTGGGCTCCCATTCCTGCGCTTGGGAATAAAACTCCAGGCACAGCCACGTTCTGTCTCTCAATTCTTGCTCTCCCAAACACGAAATCCCACCAAGATCCTGCAGGGAGCTCAGAGCAATGTTGCACTGTGGACTATTCCCCCCTGTTGTCCTGGTTTTTGCTAAGCCTTCTCTGTATAATATGGAGTCAGAATTTTTTGTCACAGAGTTTCATGTAAACAATAGCCAATGTTTATTTAACCATCTTTTCTGGTTTTCATTCCTTTTGTGATGAAAGAAAGTTTTTTGAGCATCCTTTTTCTCCAGTGGGATTGAGGAGGAAGTGACATGTCCTCCAATCCCTTGTGGAATTGAGAACCCTATAAAGTATCAGAAATATAAATAAAGTCTCTTTTTTCCCTCTTTCTAACAAACCTAGCAGGTGTGAGAGTGTCCTTTATTGTGCCTTTACCAGCACACACCTCCTCCTTTGACTTTTCTGCCTCACTGTTGCTGTTCTGGCTGTCCACACGAGCATTACCCGGGGCCTTTACTGCTCCTGCCCCGGGGCCCCAGCGCATCCAGGAGCTGCAAAGTTGGGAAAAGCTGCGGGTGAGGAACAAACCACTGGGACAGACGTGTTTGTTGATTAAAAATGTGGGAATATTTTCACCTGTTAAACGCAGTGCAAGGGTTCTGAGCAGGTCCCACACCATGGAGTCAGGGAGTGCTCTGGGAAGGGAACTTGGAAACCTTCCAGTGCCACCCCCTGCAATGATCAGGGACACTTCCACTGTCCCAGGCTGCTCCAAGCCCCATCCAGCCTGGCCCTGGACCCTTCCAGGGATGGGGCAGCCTCAGCTGCTCTGTGCCAGGGCCTCCCCACCCTCACAGGAAAATCTCTTCCCTTCAATCCAATCCAAATCCTCCCTCCATCAGTTTAAAACCACCACCCCTTGTCCTGCCGTTCTATGTCCTTGTAAAAGGCTGGAATTTCTCCCGGCTGCCTCTCAGCTGGCAGGGATGGCTCCTGTCATTCCAGACCCCCCTTCCCATGCCCACGCCTCGGCACCTCGGTGCCCATTTCCCAGCCAGCAGCTCCCATGTGGAATGTGCTGGGCACATCCACAGCCCCAGGGACCTGCTCCGGCTCCAGCTCCTGCATTTTCCTTCCCTCTCCTGCTCACCGCCCTTCTCCTGCCTCATCCCTCTCCTGGGCCTGGGCGTCCCTTGCAGCTCCCTCTGGATGCTCCGTTCCTGGGGGATCACTGCCCTTTTCCCGAGCTTCAGGCTGGGAGCGCCTCAGCCGGAGAGCCCCAGAGGCTGCTGACCCTGCCTGTGGAACCTCCCGGACTGCCCGCGGGCCGGGCAGGGGCTGCTCCTGCACAGGGATCTGGGAAGCGCCGGAGGGGGACAAACAGGCACAGCTCCGGTGATTAACGGCTGTGATTAATGACTGACTCCGTGTGATCAGTGACTCTCTCCCTCTCCCTTCTCTGGCAGGAGGAGCGGGCTGGAAATGCCCTGAGCAGTGGAGATTACGGGCATCAAACCCTCATCCCCTTCAAACCTGCTCTGGAATGTGTTCCCTCTCCTTTGCTGAGCCTTTGGCACCTGCTTTGAGCCCCTCCTGCCTTAATTCTCTATCTCAGCGCCATCAGTGGCTCCCGAGTGTGTGTTTGTGTTTAGGCTCAGCCTAACCCAGCCCTGATTTGGGATGCTGCTCCTTCCTTCCCTGGGAGTCACTGCAGACACGTTCCGGTCTAAAAATCACAGATTTGGCTCTGATCTCTCCTGCCCAGACACGGCTCCTCTGTTCTCCATTATCGGCCGTTTTGTGGGAAGGGAATCGCCCTCTGGAATTGCTGTCCCACTTGAGGCCTTTTAGCTGCTCTATTTTTGAGTCAGATCAGAGGCAGACTGCATACAGGACTTATTAGCACTAATTGCCTCCCAGGGTGAGATCAAACACGCAGATCGCAGAAATGTCCTGCTCTATTTTCATAATGGCCATTTAACTCCGTGGACAGAAGTGCAGGGAACTTTTCCAGGGAAAGGTAATACATGTAAATTGAAAATGTAATGGGATATTGGGACACATTACAGGCAGCAGGTCTGCCAGATGTGATTAAACTCAGTTCCTGTACGAAGGGATAATGGAGCCCGTGTCGAGCAGCAAAATAAAACCCTGGTTCTGCTGTTAACACCCGGCTGACCCCTCACGATGGTCCTGTCCACATCGCAATTAACTCGGGCTGCCCGCTTTGGGAGAACCCGGGGTTTATTGCTCCAGGCTCCGTGACACAGTGTGAGTGCTCATGGCTCCCAGTGATCCAGCCTGACTGAAGTTCGGATTTGTGCTTGGCTTTGTTTTATTCCTGCCGTCTGATATCCATCACCTGGGATCAGTCACGCTGGCTCTCCTCACGCAGGAACATCTGGGCAGGGGCTGGGCAGGAGTTCTGCTGGTGCCGGGCCACCCCCGAGCGGGAGGACGGAAGGGATGGAGGGCACAGCCAGGGATGCAGGCTGGGCAGAGGCGGAATGCTCGGGCCAGGCTGCTCTGGGCGGGCCGGGAGGGACAGGTTTGCCAAAGGAGAGGTTCAAATCCCAGCCACAGCACGGGATTCCCGGCGGAGCCGCAGTGCCTCCCCGGAGACACAGCCACCGCACCCCGGAGGAGAGGGAGACCTGAGCAGCTTTTCCTGCCACCCCCCACTATTCCCGTTCATTCCCAACTATCCTGGCCCGTGTTATCCCATTTTCTGCCACGGACACGTGAATTCCATGCTGCTGGATCCAGCCCCGCTGCTGCACCCCACGTTTCCCACCTGGCTGCTTTCAAACCTCCCCCTGAACACAGCACGGGGACGGCAAACCCGGGAACGCCGCTGGGCGAACCCCAGAGCCCCCGCGGGCCGATTTCCCCCTGCTTTGTTTCCTTAGAGCAGCCAGCCTGGGGGAATCAAACAATTAGGGACTCGCTAATGACCCTGCGAGCGGCTACCGTTAATGAGGGGGGCACAGACGCTCCCGCTCTCCTGGGCTGGGCCGGATCTCCCTGGTTTTGGCTTCATCCTCCAGCTTCCAGGCTGGATTCAAAGCCGGCAGAACCTCGGTCTGAGGCTCTGAGCATTTCACTTCTGGGGTTCTGCACCTTTGGGTCAGACCAAGCGCGGGGATGGAGAGGCCTTGGGAGAGGCTCGGGAGTGAAGGGCAGCCGAAGAACAAAGCCCTGTGCTGGGAGGAAGACAAGACAGGGCACAAAGCCCAGCCCAGGTCTCAGCCAGCTCCCGCCTCTGCAGGCTCCCACTGTTCCCTAAGGAATGCAGGAATATTAAACCTCGGTTCCACAGCCCTGGGAGTCTCAGGGAGCACTAAACAAACCAGAAGCTGAAATCTTGCAGCTCCAGATCAAAGCTCTGGTAAAGCTGGGAGCAAAAGGCAAAGGAAACCTTAAAATATCATTAAACCCAAAAGTCTCTTCAGTCAGAGGCTCCTTGGCTGAGCTGCACAGGGTGGGAACAGAGCTCCTGGAATTCTTCCCTCATTCCCTGGGGGCTCATGGCACACCTTTAGTGTTGGGCTCAGTCTGGTGGCAGCAGGCAGCTCATGTGGGTCTGACCCCGAAGGGGAACAGCAGGGCTGGCAGGGGACCAGAGCGTGACAGAGTCCCATTCCCAGGGAATCCTGGAAAGGATCCCGAAAAGGGACCCTAAAGGTCATCGAGATCCATAACCCAAGGACAGAGTGAGATAAAGCAGGGCCTGGGGCTGGGGGTGCCTCATGTCCACCACTGCTTTTACTTTAATTCCCCCATTTCCCAATTCCTTTATCTGTAAATTGGGAATAGGGATGTTTTTCGCTCTGGGAGGGACAGATGGAGAAAGCCAGGTGGGAATTCACAGCTTTTCCAAAGCTGGAGGCCCTAAAAGCTTTTGAAGAGACAGAGATTCAGATTTTGGTGTCTGACAACAGAGGAAAGTCTCTGCCTGCTCCAGCTGTGCCTCCACCACGCTCTCACTCAGGCTGGAAGAAGGAGAAGTGGTGCTTCCAAAAATCCCTCCCCCAAACAAAAAGTAGCCAGAAGAGTTTAGACAGCTCAAGGTTGATGATCCCAATGGACTGGATGAAGATGATCCATCAAAAGGAATTTTTGTTTGCATGCAGGTGGGGGTTTTTCAGGAGAAAAGATAAATTCACAAAATATGAGTTGTACCCGAGCAAAAGGTTTTTTCTGAGGCAGAAAAGCCATTTCTTGGCTGGAAAGTGAAGGGTTAGGGTGAAAACACTGATGAATTTTTGATGAGGAATCGATATTTCAGTGAATAAACCATAACAAAGAGAAAAATCCTCAAAAAACTCCAACAATAACAAAACCTTCAAATGTCCATCAGAGCAAAGGTGATCAGAACGGGGAAAAAAACCCAACCAAAACTTGCAGGCCAATCACTTCCAAAGGATATTCCCAACTTTCCAGCATGTTCTCTTGGCAGGAATAGAGATTCCAAGAGAAACGGCATCACCCTGCCCTGGCTGGACTGGAATCTGGGCCCTCCATTCCAGTTCTCCAGTGGTTAACTGGGATTTATCACTGGTACCACAGCACCCCTGACACGTCCCCGTCACTGAGCACAGCTCGGGGCCACCACGCCCTGAACAAACCTGGGAGTGTTTGGGATGTGCTGGAGACTGAAACGCACAAATGCCAATGGGTTCAGGGGAGGGAGAGGCCTGGCTGGACTGCTGGGCCTGAGCAGCCCCTGGGGAATGGTCACTCCTGATTCCCAACATCCTTCTGGGTTGTCCTCCAGCTTTGGGACACGACTGTCAGCCAAATCACGGAATCCTGGAATGGTTTGGGTGGGAAGGGGCATTAAAGCCCGTCCAGTGCCACCCCTGCCATGGCAGGGACACCTCGCACTGCCCCAGGCCGTGCCAGTCCCCCTGCCCTGGGACACGTCCAGGGATGATGTCCCTCCCACCTGGCCCTTGGCCAACACCTACTGCTGTCCTCTCTGGGGGCTGTCCTGCCTCTCCCCAACAAGTTTCCAAAAGGAAATACAAAAGCAGAAAGGGGAAGTTTCAGTTCTCCTCATCCAGGTTTAGGGGTGGGGGGCAGCGCAATTCCCAGGAGATGCGCACACAGGATTCCCAAAATTCGCACACAGGATTCCCAAAATTCACACCCGTTTTTCCATGGATGGATTGCGTTCTGTCACCCAGGGCCTGAGTCCAGGGACCACCAGGAGCTCAGGACAACCCACTCCTGTGGATACCCTCAGTCCCCGAGGTGAATCCCATCCCTTGTGAATTCAGGGATGGAAAGGATCAACCCCACGATGGAATCTCAGTCGGCAGCTCTGTACGAGCAGCCTCAGCCCTCCCCGTTCCCTCTTACTGAGATTTTCTAATTGCCTTGGGGAGGACGAGCTCGTTCAGAAAGGAGAAAGAGACATAAATCAGCCCCAAAGATCCGGATTGATCTGTTCCAGACAAAAGAAAAAGAATCAGTTCAGTCACGTCTCTGCAAAGAAGCAGAGGAGACTTGGAATGTTAAATATGAGCCCAGTCAGGCTGTTCTGAGCCTCGTGCTGGAGCTGCCATTAATTGTGTCCCCATTGCCTTTAATTGTATCCCAATTCCCATTAATTGTGTTCCAAGTGCCATTAATTGTGTCCCAGCTGCTCCGGAGCTGGGGAGCAGCCAAGGCTGAGCTGGGCCTGGGGACAAAGGAGCTGCGGTTTGGTGTCAGAATTGTCCCGATGGCCCCGCTGATCCCGGGTGCCCGAGGCCTCCGGGGAGGATTTCACCCTCCAGGACAGGTTTAACTCCCAAACAGCTGTTTGAAAGGAGCAGCCTCGGGTGAGGCAGCTGCGAAAGGGCAGCAGGAAAGCAAAGGTGACAAAGGGACAAGGACAGGAATATCACGGCAGAGATGCCACTAAGGACACCGGGAATTGTTTGGATGGAGCTCTTCCAGCTCAGCAGTTTTCCCGTCCAGGCAAAGCCGCAGCACAAGCCCCTGCTGTGGTCAGCCGGCTCCCGGGGCACGGGGCGGGCAGCGGGAGCGCTCCGGGCTCACGCCGGGCTCACCTGGGCCGGCCCGCACAGCGGGATCAGCCCCCAGCCCCCCGGGGCTGTCCGAGGCTGGCAGAGGCCACAAACCCCCCCGGAATTTGAACCCAGGGGTGTGCCAGCCCTGGGGCAGCCAAGCCCGCAGCCGAGGGTGTGGAGGAAGCTCGGATCGCACCCCGCTCCCGGAGAAGCGCGGTGGGGTGCGGGGAGCCGCGGAGCTCGCTCCGGCGCGGCCGCCCCGCCCTTGCCCGCAAACCGAAAGCCCTTCACAGGGCAGCGATAACATCCGTGCCCGAGGACCGGGCGCTCTCAGTGTGAGCCAGAGCACGGCTCCGAGCCCTGCCCAGCCCGGGAACCGCGCAGCGCTCGCTAAGGAGCTCCTGGTGAGGCTGGCACGGCGCAAACCAGCCCAAAGCGGGAGCGGGACCATTCCGGCCGGGAGAGGTCTCCGGGTGTCAGCAGAGCACCACAGACTTATCAACAGTCCCCAAGTGAAGTTTTCTCTTCTCTGCCTGCAGTCTGCCCATGTAAAGCTTTTTATAGGCTCTGCTTGAGCCGTGTTCAGCTCTGCCCTCGCTGAGGTTTCTCATTCCTTGGGATTACTGATTAAATTCTTTGGGTGAGTAAAATCCCAACTGGAGCTGAGCTGTTGTGGCTCGCAGGGTTTTGTGCCTTGCTGGACTCTGCGAAAAGAGGCCCAGAACAAACGGCTGCGAGGCCAAGATTCTGTGAGCGAGGAGGAGGAACCCCGGGCAGAGCAGCCCAAAGATGTGAGGGTTTTCTCCTCAAGGTTTTTCCAGTAACTCCATGAATGGAGCACGGGATTAGGACCTGAAAGCAAATTGCTGCTCTGACCTGGGGAGCACAGAGCTGAACTAAACTCAGTTATTGCAGCAGAAAGAGAAAACACTGAAATATTCTCTCTGCTCTGAGTCACTGGGCAGGGGCTCCTTGGAGCCCAAATCTGGCTGGAGCTCTGGAATGGGAGATTCCCAGGCTGCTGCTCTCAAACCTGGCCCCACACAGCCCTTAGGACTCTGATCCAAAACCTTCTCCCAGATTTCCTGCAACTGCATCCAGCACTGGGGTCCCAGCATGGGAAGGACGGGAAGGACCTGGAGCTGCTGGGATGAGTCCAGAGGAGACCACGGAGCTGCTCCAGGGCTGGAGCCCCTCTGGAGCCAGACTGGGAGAGCTGGGGGTGCTCACCTGGAGAGAAGAAGCTCCAGAGAGAGCGCAGAGCCCCTTCCAGGGCCCAAAGGGGTTCCAGGAGAGCTGGAGAGGGACTGGGGACAAGGGCTGGAGGGACAGGACACAGGGAATGGCTTCCCACTGCCAGAGGGCAGGGATGGATGGGATCTTGGGCAGGAATTGTTCCCTGTGAGGGTGGGCAGGCCCTGGCCCAGGGTGCCCAGAGCAGCTGTGGCTGCCCCTGGATCCCTGGCAGTGTCCAGGGGCGACTGATCTCACCCCGTGTTTGTCTCCGACCTTGGCGTGCCCCTGTGGGTCCGGATCAGCTGTAGGGGATTTCACTGGATCAGCTCCTGCCTCCCTCGTGCCAGAGAAAACAGGGAGAAGTCAGTTTCCCTGGAATCTATGGAGAGAACAGTGCTGTTGGCTGATATGCCCCTGGTTAAAAAATTATTATTTGGTACTGGTCAGACTGGAATAAAATCCCAGAATGGTTTTACGTTGGGAGGGAGCTCAAAGCCCACCCAGTGCCATGGCAGGGACCCGTCCCACTGTCCCAGGCTGCTCCCAGCCCCAGTGTCCAGCCTGGCCTGGGGCACTGCCAGGGATCCAGGGGCAGCCACAGCTGCTCTGGGCACCCTGGGCCAGGGCCTGCCCACCCTCACAGCCAGGAATTCCATCCCAGTTTCTAACCTTCTTGATATCTCACACATTAACAGAGTTAATTAACAAACAAAGCCTGCAAAATGTGGATTCCTCAGTCCTGCAACAGCAGGGAATAAACATTTCGCGGAAATAGGGGTGATTTTTCCGCTTTGTATATTTTATTTTAATGTGATTTTCTCTGCTGCTGAGCCCTTTCCATGGGAGCTGGGGAGTGCTGGGGCTGGAGGCTGAACTCTGCTCACCCGGGCTCAACCTGGGCTCACCTGGGCTCAACCTGGGCTCACCTGGGCTCAGCTGGGCTCAGCCTGGGCTCAGCTGGGCTCAGCCTGGGCTCAGCTGGGCTCAGCCTGGGCTCAGCTGGGCTGTCCTGTCCCGGAGCACTCAGCCCTGCAGGTCCCTTGCTGCCATTCCCCACGATCCCGAGGGATCCCAGAGGATTTTCCTTTGCCTTGCTGGGAAATCCTCCTCCCTGCAGGGCCCTGGGCCAGCTCTGGCCCCTGGCGAGGGGCAGGAGGCACGGAGGGCAGGAGGGCAGGAGCAGGGGGCTGCGGGGGGCCGAGGGCTGCGGGACCCCCCAGCTCCCCTCTCTGCAGCACAGAGCAGGATCGTTATTGCCCAGGGCCGTTCAGAAGCTCCTGAGCTGGAGCAAGGACCGAGCGAGGCTGCTCCAGCACAGCAATGGAATTGTCTCTTTATTTTAAAGCGTCGCAGTAAAATGAGGCTTTGAAATTTCACTGCTGCCAAGAGATTGGTTCCTTTCTTTAATTCCCCAAAGATTATATGGATAACACTTTTTTTTAAGGATACAAAGTTGTCTGGTTACATTTTCTACTCACTGCAGGGAAAAATATGTTTTTAAATGGAAAATTATTCACTTTGAATGGAATCTGGCTGTAAAGGTCAGTTAAGCTCCTCCAGAAATAATCAAACCCATATTATTGTCAACTCCTCTAAAGAGCCACGTTGCTGCAATCACTCCTGAGTGATTTTCTCCCTCCTTCCCCTGCTGCAGAGCCTTTCTCTCAGCTGCCAAAGCGGATGAGTTCGGAGAGTTATGGAGGTTTTTGCTGGGTGTTTTAGGAGATAAATGCACAGCCCTGAGAACACTGCAAGGTTTCAGCTGAATCATTTCAGAGCAGGCAGAACTGTGTGAGGTCTGTCAAGCCCAGCTCCAGGGATGGAATGGGGGGTCAGAAATCAGGGCTGGGCCATTGTGCAGGGGCTGCTTTCCCAGGGGTTCAGCACACGGAGCCCACAAAACAACCCCTGCTCTGCCCCTCCTCCTCACCCCTGCCCACAGCACCACCGCTGGGGCCATCCCGGCTCCTCGAGCACCGGAGGCATGGGATTGGGGCTGGGAACAGACCTGCAGGGTGCCCAGGCCCAGCCGGGTTCAGCCCAGGACATGCCGTGGCCGGGTGGCACTCCAGGCTCAGGGAACACCGGCTCCAGTGGCAAATCCGGGAGCATCCCCCGGTGTGGCTGGGCTGGGACAGCCCCTGCCCTCCCCTGCCGCCCTGCTGAGCTCAGCACAGCACTTAACCCCAGCCTAACCCCTGCACTCGGGGAGCCCAAAGGTCTTTTCCAACCCAAAGCACCCCACGATCTCCCAGAACTCCGCTGAGTTCCCCTGGCTGCCACTCGGGGGGATTTGCTGGCCCAAGGAATGGAAGCAAAGCAGCGATTTGGCTCTGCCCCCTGACCCAATTCCAGCTGCTCTGGGAGCCTTTATTCCCTGTTCCACCCCAGAGACCCCAATTCCAGGTGCTCTGGGAGCCTTTATTCCCTGTTCCACCCCAGAGACCCCAATTCCAGGTGCTCTGGGAGCCTTTATTCCCTGTCCCATCCCGGAGGCAGAGCAGGAGCAGAGCGAGGCCTTCCCAGGCCCAGCCCAGCTGGAGGGGCAGGAGCTGGTGCTGAGCAGTGCCCAGGACAGGGCCCCGGTTCCCTGTGGGAAAACCCTCTCCAGGCCCCCTGGAGCTGGAGGAAAGGACAGAGATGCCCTCTGCAAGGGGAGCTGGGGTTGCAGAGACTGGGCAGTGACAGAAACAGCAAATCCAATCCCAGTTTTTCCCAGGGAGCAGAGTCACGGCTGCCTTTGGCAGGGATCTCATTATTCCCACCTGGCATCAGGATTTGCCCACATCTGCCCAGCTCTGGGCTGGTGAAGGGATCACCTGGATCTTCCATCCACAGGAGGAACAGCACCTGGGAACAGCAGTGAATCCCTGGGACTGAGGCCAGGAGCCTCCTGGAATTCTGTGATCAGAGCTGCAGAAATAACTCCTGGTTCAGGTCACTGAAAACCACCCAAATGGCAAAGAAAAGGTTCTTTTTTATTTCTGCCTTTCTCTTTTTCCTTCCTGGCAGGATAAACTCTCCAACAACATTTCTTTCAGGTCAACTGAAATGTTCTGTACTGTCTGCAAGGAATTATTTCATTGAACTTTCAAATTGCAGCTTCCTGCTCTGCTTTTGTTTCCTCGTGTGTGAATGGGAGGATCCTGGACACCCACTCAAAATATTGTTTAGAAAAGGCTGAAATGGGAAGTTTCAAGTTTCCTCTCCCCAGCAATAATCAAATGAATTGAACATGAATGTGGAAATGCAATAAATCATTTCAATTCTGTAACTGTTGCGAAACAAAACACTCCAGTTATGCTTTTTTTTTGTTCTTTGCCTTCGTTTTTGGCTGAGCTCTGTTAAATTCCATAATTATTTATATTCCTACATGAAGGGTTTCACCTCAGGATGCACTGAGCTGCCTGGAGGAGCGATAAAATCGGATAAATCTGCTCTGAAATCATTCCTTCAGCCCCAGATC
Source organism: Platysteira castanea (assembly GCA_013397175.1). Taxonomy (NCBI): domain Eukaryota; kingdom Metazoa; phylum Chordata; class Aves; order Passeriformes; genus Platysteira; species Platysteira castanea. The sequence goes on from VYXC01010943.1 coordinate 137,382, forward strand.
TGCCTCTGCCAAGCAGAGAAATGATGGCCCCACCAGCAGCACGTTCAGGCTGCTCTCAGTGAGCTCGGGGCATCCTCACAGTGCAGGAATTCCCTGGGTTTCCTGG
>VYXC01010943.1:139460-150258 GCA_013397175.1 Platysteira castanea
ACCTGGCATCAGGATTTGCCCACATCTGCCCAGCTCAGCTCTGGGCTGGTGAAGGGATCACTCTTCCATCCACAGGAGGACCAGCACCTGGGAACAGCAGTGAATCCCTGGGACTGAGGCCAGGAGCCTCCTGGAATTCTGTGATCAGAGCTGCAGAAATAACTCCTGGTTCAGGTCACTGAAAACCACCCAAATGGCAAAGAAAAGGTTCTTTTTTATTTCTGCCTTTCTCTTTTTCCTTCCTGGCAGGATAAACTCTCCAACAACATTTCTTTCAGGTCAACTGAAATGTTCTGTACTGTCTGCAAGGAATTATTTCATTGAACTTTCAAATTGCAGCTTCCTGCTTTGCTTTTGTTTCCTCGTGTGTGAATGGGAGGATCCTGGACACCCACTCAAAATATTGTTTAGAAAAGGCTGAAATGGGAAGTTTCAAGTTTCCTCTCCCCAGCAATAATCAAATGAATTGAACATGAATGTGGAAATGCAATAAATCATTTCAATTCTGTAACTGTTGCGAAACAAAACACTCCAGTTATGCTTTTTTTTTGTTCTTTGCCTTCGTTTTTGGCTGAGCTCTGTTAAATTCCATAATTATTTATATTCCTACATGAAGGGTTTCACCTCAGGATGCACTGAGCTGCCTGGAGGAGCGATAAAATCGGATAAATCTGCTCTGAAATCATTCCTTCAGCCCCAGATCTGCCTCTGCCAAGCAGAGAAATGATGGCCCCACCAGCAGCACGTTCAGGCTGCTCTCAGTGAGCTCGGGGCATCCTCACAGTGCAGGAATTCCCTGGGTTTCCTGGGAATATTGACCAGCCCTGTGCCCGCTTTGTCCTGTGTATTCCTGGGCCACGGCCCCAGGGCTGCCGGGGGCAGGAAGAGTTTGGACAATGCCCTCGGGGACAGGCCAGGATTTGGGGTGTCTGTGCAGGGCCAGGAGCTGCCTGTGATGATCCCTGTGGGTCCCTCCCAGCTCGGGAGGTTGTGGGATTCCCTGGAATCCTGGGGAGGGTGGATTCTGACAGCCCGAGTGCAGCGCCAGCCCAGCGAGGCCTGTCCTGGCAGCGCAGTCCTTGATGGGGACATTGCTGCTGCTCTCCAAGGCTGACCCCGCTCAGAGCACATTCATGACCAAATCCATCCCACTCCTCCAGTCTCCATCTCCCCGATCCCCAGCAGGCAGGCAGGCAGGGAATGGAGCCTGGCAAAGCTTTGCCTTGCAGGATGAAATCACATCCCCCAGCCAGGGCCCTCTGAGCTCTGTCCCCATGAAGGGCCCTGGTTCTTTGGGTGACCTTAAACAAAACCTTTCCCTTCTCATCTGTTTGGGAGCCCAGCTGGAAGCTGCCCTCAGCCCCTCCTGGAGCCCTGTGCCGGGCTCACAGCTGAGCTTTCCCAGGGGACATAAAGCACAAATGAAAATTGCAAACCATCATCAAGCCCTGATAAATGTTTCAGGCACAGGTTGGGGCCAGGAGAAAAGGCTGGGATTAAACCGTGGAGAAAGCTGGGCCACCACTTACTCAGTTTTTATCTTCTCCTTTTTTTGGCTGTTATTTATCTCTGCTTAACTCTTCAGGAATCTCAGCTGCAGCACACAGGCTTGGAAATTTTTATATCCTGACCATATGTGTTGGATGAAGTTGATGGATTGATGGATTGATTGAGTTGATTGATGGATTGCTGAGCTGCCAGGGAGCTGCTCTGTGCTCCCCATCCTGAGGAGTTCACCAGGATACCTCTGCAACCCTGATCTGCCCCCTTGGGGCTTCACCAAAACTGCCCAGTCCTTCCTCTTGGTGGGAGCCGTCCCTGCCCGGGGCAGGGGTGGCACTGGGTGGGCTTTAAGGGCCCTTGAACCCAGCCCATTCCAGGATTCTGTGATTCCATGATCACATCAGCCTGGAATATCCAACACAGATGGCAGTCCAGGATGTCAGATGTTCCCAAAGTGCTCCTGGCTGGAAGAGCCCTCAGGAACCCCAGCCCTGTGTGCTCCCACCGAACCACAGCCACTTCCTTCCGCAGCAGAACGAGAGCCAGCAGGGAATGGGAACCCAGGGTGGATTCTACAGGGCCACAGGAGGCTGGGCAAGGAGCCTGTGACAGCACTGAAATGCCAAGGAGCTGGAAATCCACCCGGGATGGACACCTGGCACTGCCCCGCAGCTCCTGGAGGGTCCCTCGGATGTGGGGTCTGACCCCCAAGATTCACAGCAAGTCCCAGCTCAGGGCAAGGCTGGGAGGAAAAATCAGAAGATGTAGAAGAGAAGAAAAGCTGATCTACTCTGAGCTGAAGTTAAATACCAGGAATATTCTGAGCAGCCAAGTTAAAGGGTGTCAAGCTGGGAAAGTGCTCTTAAGGTAACGAAAGAATGAGAACAAAATCAAAACTACAAATGAGACATTTGCCCAGAATCCTCCCTGATGAGGAGCTGCTGGAGCTGGGCTTTGTCCTCCAGGGACAAACCCAGACTGGGATTTTGGGCTCAGGGAATGATGAAGAGCAGGATTCATCAGGGAGGGCAGCTCCCAAGGAGGTCAATTATCTGCTGGAGAGGTGATGGGAGAAAAATCAGGGGAAAAAAAAGTGAGGCAGCTGCTAAAAACCAGGGACAAAATTAGGAATAAGCAAACTTAACAAAATCCAGGTTATTGTTCCAATGTTCCAGGCAGGAGGAAAGGCAGCAACCCCAGAGTCACTTCTAATTTAGCTTAAGATTCGAAATTGTGCTAAAAAATGCATCAGAATCCTTTGATTTTTCACAGCACATCCTGAAGCTTTGTGGGAAAATAAGGAAGAAAAGCAAACCTGAGGGAAACAGCCAATGGCCAGGAAACGCGGGGCCTTGTTCCAGCCAGAATTCCTTTACAAGGAAGTCTTGCTTCAAGTGCCCCTGGGGTTCTTTCCTCATTATTACTCCTGGGAATCCAAGATTTGAGCTGGGATTTGAAGGGCATTGGGAATGTGCCCAAAGCAGTCTCAGGGTGAGAGCCCAGGGAAACATCACCCGACCATCTCAGGGCAGGTCAGCCCTGCTGCTGCCCCAGCTGGTCCTGCTCAAAGCTCAGACTGAATTTAATTCTTTCGAATTGAAAACTGGATTTTTGGTGACCTGTGTCACCTTGTCTTCCTCTGGAAAAACTTCCTACAGCAGTCCCATAATGCACACCCAGATAAATGTGGGGTTTCTCTGTGGAATATTAACAACAATCAGCCTGTGCCGGTTTGAACAGAACATTTGGGAATTCTTATGAAACATTCTGGAGGATTTAAGGAAATGTCACTCTTTCTCCAGGCAGTCCATCATTTCCTGCTCCGTTCCGTGGTGCACATTCCCAAAATACCCCGTGCAGGCACACAGGCGGTGGGAAGGGCATTGTCTTCCCGGCGAGCTGAGAAAGGCAGGGGCGAGGCTGTGAAAGTGTGCGGGGATAAAAGGGGATTTCGGCAGCCTGGAGACAGCGGTGAAATCCTTCCCTGCAAAGCAACCAGGGCACAGCACGGGAGGGGCCGGGGCAGGAACGGGGCTCTCCTTTCCCCAAAGAACGGGAATCTGCTCTCTTGCCCCCACCAGCAGCAGGGATTTGACTAAACATGGATCCCATGGAAATAGTGGTTCCACAGGAGCTCCCTGTGCTATCCAGGCTCCAAACTGATTCAATCCATTCTCCTCCCGGGAGAGGAACGTGTGATCACATCTCTCCCTGCAACCAACATCCTCTCCCTGCATCCCTGCCACCTCCGCCTTCCCTGGGAGATGAACCAACTGATACATCCCTAATTAAACTCTGAGCAATCATCCCCAGCTCGGATTCAGCTCTGAAATCTGATGCTTCTATTCCTGAATAATGGCAAGCGTGCCTGAAAGCTCCCCTGCTCTTCCCAGCTCCCCTTGATCTGACCGAGGATAACACTGCTGCCTCAGACCTGGTCCGGCTGGAGAAAATCAAACCCTTCCTAAGGGGAATTCCGGCTGCCCCTGTGGGTTCAGGGGGTGTGTTCCTGTGAAAATCCACCTGGCAATGGGATTTGTCTGGGTGGCCCCTGAAGGGGGACCGGCGTTTCCTGCTCTGAGGAGTTCACAGCTTTGTGCTCCCAGGGGTTTCACCGGAGCCCTCAGACCTGAAGGAGTTGCTCAGATCACAGCTCAGCACAGCTCAGGCAGAGCTGATCTACTCCAAGCTGCTGCTGCTTCCCAGTGCCCAAAGACATCTGGATTCTGCTGCATTTGGCTCAGTCAACCCCAAAGCAGAAGCCAGGGAGCTGTGAGAGCTGCTTGGGTCTCTGTGCTTGCCCAGCATCTGAAAGTCCAGCATCTGCTCCACGCTGGAGCGGACAGGAGGACCCAGGGCCCAGAAACCAGAGGGTTCTGGGACTCAGCTCATCCTCAGCCAGAGGGGTACAGAGCTAAAAATGGGGAACTGGGCACAGAAACAGCAACAGGGGAAATAGGAAAGTCCTGGGGAAAGCTCTCAGCAAGGGGAGAGAGGACTTCGAAGTGCCCCACTGTCCCTGGGGCTCCCAGCTGTGGGGAAATGTCCTTGTGCCAGAGGCAAACCCCAGGGTGGGGGGTGTGGGGGGTGTGCAGGAGGAGAACCAGGCTGGCAAAACCTGGATGAGGAACCTGGTGCCCCTCTTGTGTCCCTCGGGGTGCTCTGGAAGCTCTGAGTGCACCTCTCCTCTTTGGGTCAGAATCCTTCTGGTAAACGGGAGCAGCTCCAAAGGCCAGGAGCCCCCCGAGCCCAGAGCTCTGCTTGTTTTGGTGATGTTGATGTGAAATCTGCTCACCCTGAGCGTGGCCAGCACCCACTGCACCCACCCTGCCACCGACCCTGCCACAGTCCCTGCCATGGATCCATGGCTGGCCAATGCAATGATGGAGTAATGTAAATTAATTAACAACTTATTTTGGTTTTTTGTAAATTAATTTGTAAATTAATTAACAACTTCAGCTTGTTATTAATTTGTAAATTAATTAACAACTTCAGCTCAGGGCTGCACCTCTCCAGGCTTGGCCAGAAGGGCTTTCCCAGGGGAATGGCGGGAGGGACAGTCCTCGCCCAGCGGTGCAGGCTGGGATCACAGAGCTCCAAGTGGAGCAGCCCAGCTCCTGCCTTTCCCCTGCCAGCCTGACTCGGGGAACTTCCTCTGCCAGGGGAGTTATTTCCTCTGCAATCACACCCTGCAAAGCTCCTCTTCACGTGTCTTGTCTCACTTCAGTCAGTGCCTCCTCCAGCCCTCTGCCCTCCTGGGTCGCCCCCGGAATACGAGGGGTGCCCATGGAACATAACGAGCCTGTTATTCCCACATGCCCCACGATGGGCCAGCAGCTTCCTTCCCACCCCATCAGCCACTTCCAGCTGCTCACAGAGGACTGTCTGTAATGAATCTCCCACCTCTGGAGGAAGATTCTCCAGAACTCGATTCCCTCTCCTGTGCCAGCTGTGGATCCCAGTCCCTGCCTGTCCTTGCTGCAGGAGGGTGATTGGAACCCCACAGCCAAACTCCCATTTAAGCACAGGGATTAAAGGATTTCTGGGCACTTCTGGTGCTCAGATCCCTCGAGAAGGATTCCCAGTGACTCCAGGGAGCCCTGGATCCCTGCTGCCTTCAGTGGCACCCTACGGGCAGCACTGGGAGATCCCAATCCCGGCACAGCTCCGAGGGCAGGGGTTCCCCAGGAGGCCATCCCAGCAGTGCCGGGGGAGCAGGAGCGGGCAGACATCCGGAGGAGTTTGCTGTCCAGGGATAACCATTCCTTGTGGTCTCTGCTGCGCCCCTAAACACAGCCTGGTGTGGGATCCAGCACTGCTCCCTCCAGCACTCCCAGACCGGGATCAGACCAACACCAGCATCCTTTCCCCTCCCAGTGCCCTTGCCTCGAGCACTCCCGCCGCTGCTGATGGCATTAATTCCCTTTGGAGAGGCAGGAACAGCACCTGACATCTCCCGGGCGAGCTGCGGGGAGGAATTTGCAGTTTCAGCCCTAACGAGGAGCCGATCGCTGTCCTCAGCCCCGGCTCTGCCGACGGTCACCGCAAGCACCGCCTGTGGCAGCGGGAGCAGACGGGGACAGAGGAGCCAGCCAGGGCTCCCCGGGCTGGGGCGGGCAAACCCCGGTGCCAGCCTTCCCTGATGGGTGAGAACAGCCCCAGCCCCGCACCAAACCGGGCCAGCTCAGTCCCCGGGCTGCCCTCCCGCTTCTCACTTCAAGAATGGTGCTGGGATGGGTTTGGTGCCAGGCACAGAGGCTGTGGCAGAGCTGTGGAGAAGAGGCTGCTCCAGGCGGATTCCTCTTTCCATGAATTTGGAAATTCAGGCCTGCACTGCTCCAAGGCCCTGCGGTGCTTGACAGACTTCCCAGGAAGCAAATCCTAGAGCCTGGTAATCCCTTACTAACGAGGACCAGGCCCGCCAACCCTCAGCTCCTGATGCTGCTTCCAAGACAAGTTCCTCTGTCTCCTTTCCTAAGAGGGAGAAATTCAGGAATGCAGCAGGAAAAAGCTGCCTGTGGCCAGACAGGATCAGCCATGGCCCAGGGACTGAAGCCAAGTGTCCTGAATTCGATTATCAGGAATAGTTACTGGTTACTAATGGTTTTACTGATGGTGTTCCAACACTGCTGATGGACTGTGTGGAGCCACAGAAGAGGGAGAGGCCCATTCCAGCTGCCTGCAGCAGCTCCTGCATCAGAGCATGAGATTTGATTGTCTTCAGCTCAGCTCCCAATTCTAATAATGAGAAAATCCAGGGGCTATATTTAACTCCTGCTTCTGGGGAGCCTTGTCACGGCTCTTTCCTTTGTTCTCCCTTCTCGTGTTCAGCAGTGCTCAAACACAATATTCCCTGGATTGGGGTTCTGCTTTCCCACAGAGCCTCTGTTCTTGTGTTCAGCAGTGCTCAGACAAAATATTCCAAGGATTTGGGGCTCTCTGTTCCCACAGAGCCCCAGTTATCTGCCTGCCTCGCCCCAACTGAAGCAGGAACCCTTCAGGTGTGGCTTTATTTGGAGGGCTCACCTGGATCCTGCCCCGGCCCCACAGGTGAGCAGGAGCCAGAGCTGCTCAGGGTCCTCTCAGCTGCAGCACCCCGGGGCCACACCCAGCCGAATTCCCGCAGCACCCTGGAACACAGGCACCCTGTGGAACTGCTGGCCTTGGGGCGAGGGGGTGCCTGGCTAATTAATAAAGATCCCAGTCTGCTTCAGACATTGTAAGGAAAATTCAGAATCACCCTGAACTTGGGGAACATTCCAAGCAAAAGTTTCATGAGGAATTTTGCACGTTGGGGGTGTTTGAAGGAGTGAAAGCTGATCTCTGTGAGGTTGCTGGGACTTGGGATCACCCTGGTTTGACACCTGGGTTTGTTAGGATCACCCTGGTTTTCCACAGCCATGTCCCCACAGAGCTGTTCCCTTGGACTGTGAGGCCTCAGGACATCCTGAGCCCACCTGGTCCCTTTTTATGAACACAGTTATTTTATGTTAATTCCAGATGTTTCCTGCTGCCTCACCTCTGTCAGAAATGAAGGTTTGGGCAGATCCTGCGGGAGAAGATCCCGTCCCTCTGGTGCCACCTGACTGTCCGAGGTGCTGCTGAAGTGACCCCCAGCTCCCGTGTCCCTGGGAGGGCTCCCTGGCAGCAGCTGTGGCTGGGCACGGGGGCACAGTGAGCAAGGGGCCAATACTGCCATTTTTAAATCATTTGTTCTGTTCAGCTGAATTACAGCAGAGGCTTTATGAGCCAGTGCTGGCAGGGAAGGGGAAGGTCTCGGAGCAAAGATTCCAGCAGAGCCCTGTGGCTCTTCCAAGGCCACAAACCTGCTTTCTTTATTGTATTTCTTTAACTTTTGAGACTTTTTGTGTGTTCAAATCAAAAGTTTGAATTGATGCAGCCTGAAGGGATTGGAGGCCCATTGATTTAAGCCATTTCTCGTAATACATCAAGATTCTTCTGCTTTGGAGCAGTAACAAGGGAATTACTGCCAGGGCCTTTGGCAGGACCCAGCTCAGCTCTCAGCAGCTGCTGGGATTCCACCAGCATCTTCATTTTGTGGGACTGAACTCATTTGGAACAGAGCACAAGGCAGAAGGAAAGAAGCAGCAGCATCATTTCAACTTCTGCACCCTAAGGGAATTTGAGCACTGTTTCTTTCTAAAGGGATGGCCCCGGCACTTCGGGAATTGCTCATGGAACCCCATTCCCCACTTCCATTTGGAGTGTCTCTGCTGGTGTGACCCCATTGTCTCAGAGCATTCCACACTCCCAGGGAGCTGGGCTGTCAGTGAATGGAGGAAAACTCCCCAACCCTCACAGTTTTTCTCTGTGATTTGACCCTGGGGTCATGTCCCTCATGGACAACACAGCTTTGTTCTCCAGACCCCTGGATGAGAACATTTCCCAGAACTAATTCCTGCAATGCTTTTCTGGATGGCACAAGGTAGCTCTGGAAAATGGTGTGGAGAAAACCAAGGCAGGGCCTGGAGAAGAGAAGCTTTGTGACCCAATTGTGGCTTTCCAGGGCCTGAAGGGGCTCCAAGAAACATGGAGAGGGACTTAGGACAAAGGATGGAGGGACAGGACATGGGGAAAAAGCTTCTCACTGCCAGAGGGTGGGTTTGGAATACCAGGGAGATAAGGACGGAGAGAAGAACAGTGTGCAAACACCCAGGCAGCTGCTGCAGAGGGACAGAGTGTGCTCCGTGAGCAGGACAAGGAGTCACAGCTGGCAAGAACAGGTGAAATGTCAAAAACCCTACGTGAGATCCCCAGGGAGCTCTGGGGGTTCCAGGGTGGTGCTGAGGCTCCATCAGAGCCATAAACACAGAGTGGACAAACACACAGCGACTGAGCCCAGGAAACTCTGCCTGCAGTGGGAAAAGGACTCCAAAACCTCCCCAGGATCCCTGGAAACCCTGAACATTCCCAATTCCCCAAATCTTGTGCTGACCCTCTCTAAATGCTCTCCATCCACTCCAATCCCCCATGCCCATGGTACCTGCAGGGTGTCCCTTCCCTGGGCAGGGATTTTCCAACTTGTCAGGCCCAGGGTGGCAGCGCTGCATTAAAACTTGACACAGCCAACCCCCAATTAGTCCTGCTAACGAGCTGGTGGCTTCAAACACCTCAGGCAAAATGCAAAACACATGCAAATGAGGCTGCAGCAATAGATGGAGCCCATGAACCTTCCAGGAAACTTCTGAGGCTGGAGCAGGGCATGTGGGGAGAGCTTTAAACCCAGCCACAGAACGAGAGTGGAGGGAGTTAAAGGCGCTTTGAAGGGAACCTGTGGCCATGAGAGCTGCGAAGAGGCACAAAGGAACCACCACGTGGATGCTCCAGCTGAGGATGAAGGGGATTTTGATCCCAGTGCATCCTGCAGACCCTTAATTGGAGTGTTTAATTAGGACCCCTGCTTAGATTTCGAGCCAGAGGCAGCAGGGAGGGAGATGCTTCCCGAGAGATTTCACCCTGGGAGCTACCCTCCGTCCCTGGGTGCCCCAGGGATTCATTGCTCCCTGTTTGTCCCAGGCTTTTCCCTCAGGAGTGGGAACTGAAGGAGCCGTAAGTGGGGTGGGAGGTGCCCAGCCCTGTGCGACTCCTCCTTGGCTCAGAGCCTGGACCTCTCCCGACTCGGCCATAATTCCAGTACAATAAAAAATCATAGCTAAAGCACCTGTTCTGGGGCCCCTCTGTCCCAGGAGAGCACAAAAGATGATTTAGGTAGGACTGGGAAGGACATTCCAGCCCACTGCACGCTCAGGACCATTAACACCATTTTATTAATTGGAAATTCATTTTAAGATTAGAGATATTCCTCAATCCCTGCTGCTGTGGCTGGGTCACTGTGCCACGGCCTCCTCCTCATTTTCCAGCCTGTTTGGGGTTTTTTGTGCAAAGTCTGGCCTGTAAGGAGAGGATTTTTCTGCCCCCCACCATGGGCTGCCCAGGAATGCATTTATGGAGTCGATCTTCTCATCTAGCTGGGAACCGCTGGAGTCACTCTGGAGAGGTTTAAGAGAGAAGGTAGGTGCTGGAAGGGCTGTGGCTCTTCACCTCTTGGTCCGAATTCCTAAAGTCGTGGAATATCCTGGGCTGGGAGGGACCCCCAGGATCACCCAGTGCCACCCCAGCCCTGCCCAGACCCCCCAGCAGCCCCACCCTGGGCATCCCTGGCAGCGCTGCCCAAACGCCCCTGGAGCTCTGGCAGCCTCGGGGCCGGGCCCATTCCCTGGGGAGCCTGGGCAGTGCCAGCACCTCGGGGGGAAGAGCCTTTCCCTAAAATCCAGCCTGATCTTCCCTGGCCCAGCTCCAGCTCTTCCCTCATTCAAAAGAGGGCTGAATTCAGACCAAACAGGTCAATAAAGCCATCCCTTCAAAAATTCTGGATTCAGTCACCTTTCCTCAATGCTCCGGAGGGGGAGGAATAATTTGGTACCCAAAGCTGATTTTCCCATCATTTCCATATTTCCATCCCCTCAGCCGGAGCAGAGGGAGGGTAACAGAAAACAAATTACAGAGCCAGCAGAAATTCAGGTTAAAGATAAACCCTTGTCCATCGATCCAGGCAATGACTTGGAAATGGGAGTTCAGAGACACGGGAACAGTTTTGTGCACAAAATTTAGCGCTGGATTAGGCAGCTGACTCCTGGAGGCGGCCGGTGCCCCTCAGCAGGCAGGTGACACTCGGGGCTGGCCCTGGGGACAGCCAGGACTGAGCCTGCCCTCTGACCCCCGCAGCCTCACCGCTCCCGTGCCCGGTTCGCTCCGGCAGCTGGGCCGGGCTCAC
>VYXC01010944.1:0-27874 GCA_013397175.1 Platysteira castanea
AATCCCCACCTTTATTCCCTGGTTCCTGCCTAGTCTCTGGTTTGGATGGCCATGTCAGGCACCACCACCTGGAGCCTGCCCCGGGTGAACGCTGAACTCTCCCGAGGACAGAGCGCTCGGCTCTCTCCCAGAGTCCCCTGGGCAAAGATGTCTAAAGCTGCTTCCAACTCCTTCAGTCAAAGCAGAGACTTTTCTTTCATTTTGCTGCGGGCTGAACGTTCAGTTGAGATTCCTCACACAGGATTTAAAGATGGGACAGGAGGGAGAGAGACTTTTTATATGGGCGGGCAGTGACAGGGCAAGGGGCAGTGGTTTTAAACTGCCAGAGGGCAGGGATGGATGGGATATTGGGCAGGAATTGTTCCCTGTGAGGGTGGGCAGGCCCTGGCACAGGGTGCCCAGAGCAGCTGTGGCTGCCCCTGGATCCCTGGCAGTGCCCAAGGCCAGGCTGGACGGGGCTTGGAGCAGCCTGGGACAGTGGAAGGTGTCCCTGCCATGGCAGGGGTGGGAATGAGATGAGCTTTAAGGTCCTTTCCAAGCCAAACCATTTTGGGATTCCATGACTTGGGAACTTAACTACATAAATCTGTAAATTAAATTTTGTGTAGGGAAGTATTTTGATATCAAAGGATGCTCACGAAGGCCCACTCCACAGACAGCTATTGGATAATCAGGTTACCACCTGAATCATTAAATTACATTTTAATTTCAACCCTGTTCTCCAAGACAATGCAGCCACATTCAACTTCATGCTCAGGGCAAAGTCAGTCAAGTAGTTATTAAATGGTCACAGTTGAGAGGTAGAACAAAGGTCCAGTCATTAAAGCATTGGAAAACTGGGCCTTTTCCACTGTACAATCCTCTGTCAAGCCTCCCCACTGGTTGGCACAGTAAAATAATATCGCCAGAGATTATATTTTTTTCCTCTTACATAAACTCTCATTTAGTTTCTTGGGGAAAAGAAAAACCTTTTCCAGCTCTTAAGAGTTTAAAGAGAAATAAAGTTAAGTGTGACAGTGACTGAGGCGTTCCCAGCCTGCTGTGCTGGATCAAGGGAGGAGTCGTGTCCTTGAGGAAGAACAGGCTCCAGTGAGGATGCACCCCTGACCAACCAGCAAGGGTCAGTGGAGCTGAGGCTGGTCCTTAAGCACCATGACTTCAAAAGGTTTTAAGCACGTGTTTAAAATTATGGGAGGCTTTGATAACCTGGGACCTTGGTCAAATCCAAGGATCTCTCGAGGAAAGGAGGAGACACTGTCCCCAAGCACAGGACACACATGGCACTCATGGAACCCCTTGGTTAGCACATCATCTGTGCCCAGCAGGAAATCTGAGTCTCTTCTGGATGAGCACCATCAGTGTCATGGCTCTGCTGCAGGAACCTTCTCCTCAAAGACACGGGATTGCTGGAGCAACCACGCACTGGAATGAGTCCCAGAAGGAAGTATTTCAGAAACTTGCATTTAACAAATGGTACTGCCATCCTGATCGCCAGCCAGCGTTCAGCCACCATAAAATTATGTTCTTCCTATGCAGGAAAACAGATTTTTCTGCAGATTGGAGATTTTTTCCGGGCTTTTCAAACATCGAGTCCTGTGTCCTTACAGATCTCAGGGACACTGATGAGGGAGATATCAGGCAGAATGATCTCTGGAGCAGGTTCCCAGCTGGATTAAACACTGCTGTGAATGGAGGAAATCAACCCAAAACTAACAGGGAAAATGACAGCCTTTCTGCTGTTTGACAGAGATCTTGCTTTTCCCTCTTCTTTCCCTTGTACACGTTCATAATTTTGTAGACAGGTAATTACGTGTCTGATGTAAAGACCACCCCTCCTAGTTCAGGCTTCAAAGCTGGCAGAATCCAGTTGCAATTTCATCCCAGCAATCACAGATCCAGCAGAAATGCAGCAGGATGGAGGTGGAAGAGCTCACTTCCATCGAGGTATTTGAGTGGGAGACGTGGCATCAGCCACGGAGCTGCTGCTCTTGCCTTTACCTTCACCCTCCAAGCACAGGGGAGGCCTGAAGGAACGCAGAGCTGAGCTCAGTTCTCCCACAAGACAGGGACCCAGGCCCTGCTCCCACCTGAGCAGGACTGCACCCAACCTGCCCTCTCAGGAAGGGAATTAAGCAGGGTGAACCAAGATCCCCTAAACCCGAGCCTGTTTCCTACAGCCAGCTCAGCATCCTCGCCCTGCCATTCCCATCCCTCCCACCCGGGCTGTGGCAGGGGCACAGCCAGCTCAGTCTGCCCGGCCTCCCTGCCCAGGCGTGCCCTTCCTGCCCCACGGAGCCCCACAGCCACATTCCCTGGGCCTGCAGAGCTCCCGGCAGCCGTGGCTGGCAGCCACGTGGGCCAGTGAGCACACTTTGTGTGGGGAGGGCAGGAGTGAGGAACACCTCGGAATTTAGGGCATGGTAGCCCCATCTCCCAGCTTCCTCTGGAGCACGGAGTGGACTCTGCTCAGGAGAGGAGCTGCTGCAGAATTCAGAATCACAGAACACTCTGAGCTGGAAGGGACCCACAGGGATCATCGAGTCCCACTCTTAAGTGAATGGTCCATAGAGGGGTCAAACCCACAGCCCTGGCATTATTAGCACCATGCTCTGACCAACTGAGCTAATCCCAGGGAAGAACTACAGGGAATTTTCATGAGGACACTGGCCTGGAGACTCTGCTCCGTTGTCAGGAGCTGTTTGGGGAGGGTCAGAGCGAGAGCTGCACTGCCAAGGCTGCCAAGATCAGGTGTAAATAAACACATCAAACAACCAGAGAAAAAAGCAGGAGTGGAGTGAACAAACATTTGCTTTAACAGCAGCTTCCACTCACCTGGATCTTGTCAAAACACCTTTATCTCATCACCAGCGCTGCTCAGCATCAGCATCAGCACCATGCTTCCCTTGTAGGGCAAACAAACCTTCCCACAAGATGTGAAGATGAAGGGGAAGAGTGGAAACAGCTTCACTGGTTTTCTAGTGACAGGATGGCCAGTGGAGAAAACTGATAGTCCCTGAAGAAAACCAAAGACTGGGTAGGAAATGAGCCCTGAAATTACCATGAGACATTTTCCTGTCTAACACTTGTTCCAGAGGTCTTCAGTCATTGTTATTTCAGGGTTGTGCCTGGCATCACTTCTTTCTGACACATAGAACAAGCTGGGAATGTATCCAAACTGCTCCTGAGAAGTTCCAGCCCTGGGCACTGTCCCTCTCCAGCCCAGGAGATCCGCTCACACCATTATTATTCTTACCACTTTCCCATCACCTATGCTGAATATCCCTTGTTGTTAAGTCCGTTCTTGCCCTCCCAGCACAGACCCATCCCTCCCTCTTTGCCAGAGCATCATCCCCAGGTGCTCTCTTGCCCAACCACTCCCAGCTCCCTCTGTCTGCTCCCTGGGCAAACATTCCCTGGATCTATGATTGCTTCAACCTGCTGCTCATCTCTGTCGTGTGTGCACCTCCTGCCTCCCCACTGAGGCAGAGACTGGTTCACAGATCTTTCAGGTGCAATTTCTATGTTATGAATAAAAGAAAAGATCTGGTCAATCAGAGACACGGCAAAAAAGACACAAGAGCCCTGCCTCTGCTCAAACACGCCCGAAGAGCAAAAGCCTAAAACACGCTGTGGATGAGGAGATAAAATCGGGAGCATCACAGCTGAATTGGGCTGTCTGGTCACTTTAGCTCTGTCACAGCTGTACCCTGCTGGTGCTATTGAAGCCTCTCAGCTGGCCTTTAGCAGCACGTCCCTTTCTGAAGCTGCCAGGCCTTTGTTCCTCCCCAGAATAGTGTCCTGCTCATGCACACAGGGGCAGGGCAAGGTTGGACACTGTGCACTGCATTGTACTGTCAGCCTAAATAGAAGCTGATGGGATAATAATTAATTGCAGTCTCCCTGTAATAAAAGACAAGACAAAGCCAGAGATATAAATAAAATCATCAAAGGGACACTCAGAATAGGAGCTGTGTCTGCATTTTGTGGGCAATTTACAAGCCAAAGGAAGGTTGAGAACCCAAGGACTGAAAAGCAATAAAAATCTATGGAGCCCTCACAAAACCGTGACAGCATCTCACTGATCTGTCTTGTTAGCAGGCAGAGGTATAAATTCCCTCAACACCTCTGTTGTTCAAGGAGCTGGAAAGGGAAGAGAAAACCCCGGCTTGAAGTGGGAGTGACCCCCAGCTCACTCAGCCCGCACAGCGGGGAGGTGCCCTCGCAAGAATAGAGGAGACAGAAGGCACCCAGCTCTGCTCCGGGGGCAGCCGGCTGCCGGCAAAGCACCAGCCTGCAAACGGGGCTGCGGAGCTGCGGCAGCCCCGGGGCTTTCAGGGAGGCGATTTTAACTCTCTTTGTGCCGCGAGGGCTCCTTTCCTTATGGCCTGCACAAAAGCAAACCCTGCCCTGACCTGCAGCTTGCCAGGGCCAGCTGCCTGTCCCTGCCCCCCGGCTGTCACCGCCTCCCAGCTCCGGGGCCAGAAGTGGCGATGAGGCTCGGCCGGGGCTCAGAGGGCCCCGACACCGCCTCGGCCTTGAGCATCTGCAGCCTGGAGACACGGAGGGAGCACAGGGGGGAATCCTCCCCCCGCTCCCTCCCCATGAGGCCGTGAGAGAGCAAAATGGGCAGAAAAGAGGGTGGATATGAAGGGAGGGGAGGGCAAGATCCTCTGTCCCGTTTAATGCCTCATTCTCACTAAAGTCGGACAAACAGGTACCTAAACACCCTCAGGGCTGGGGACATGACACATCACTCTGCTCAGCAGCCTGCCCTGATCCCCAGATCTTCCCACTCAGCCTCAAGGACAGAAGGAGTGAAAGAAGATGACCAGGTGCTCTCATAAAAGGGGAGAGGTATAGCCCTCCCAGACATCTGGGCCAAACGGCTGCTGGTCCAGGCCCCTTCTCCTGGGAAACGGGCTATTGTACACCCAGCTCATCTCCATATGGCCGTGAATCCCACCACAGAGATGCACAGGCTTCCCTCATTCATCCCTCAAGTGGATGGAGAAGCCAGGAACAGAGGGAAAACAAGGAGGCACACCCTCAGCCTCTGTGGTAAAAGCTTTTCTTGCTAAGTGCATGCAAGGGACAGCAGGGACAAGCTGGAAGCACAGATCCCAAGCCCCAGCCCCAGATCTGAGCTTTGTTTTTGTGTTTCTATTTCCTTCCCCTGACTTTTTAAAAAATTCTCCTTTTAGAATCTTCTCTGGCTAAACCAAGCCAGGGTAAAGAAAAAACAACTAATTAAAGGGAACTGACATCACACAATGTCCCCCCCGAAGGCAAACACGATCCTCTTCCCAAAGAACAAATAAATCCTCAACTAAACAACGGCTTCCTTAATGGAGCCGGCAGAGTCTTTCTTCCACTCACCCCTAAACAACAAACAAAGCAACCGGAGAGGAAAGTCACCTCCCTCTCCCTGCTCCTGCCTTGCCGACTTTGCCTCCCCGCAGCAGCGATGCCAGCGGGAAAGGGGCTCTGCCTTGCTGGGGACCTGCTGGGTGGTCACCAGAGCAGGGACCATCACAGACCATCCCCTGCCCGCCCCGTGCAGCCCAGGCTCGTCAGGAAGGAGAGGTGATACAGCCCCAGCCAGCCCCGGGGCCAGCACAGCTCCAGCCAGCCCGGGAGCTCAGGCTACAGCTCCTGCCTTTGCTTCCAAGCAGGACACAGAACCAGAGCTGGGTTGGTTGGATTTAGGGACCAAGTCTTGGATCTAAATGATCTAAAAGGAGGAGCCTGTCTGAGCTGAGGGTCAGCCACACCTTAGCAGTCTGACCAGCTCTCTCTGTGAGCCCTTCTCTGTGCACAGAAGTTGGATTGATTATTTTAAAGGTCTTTTCCAATCTGGATGATTTTATGATTGCATGGCGCTGTCCAGGGACTTGGAGGGGCAATGCCCAGAGCAAACTCAGCAGGGCAGCATCCCCAGCCTGGCTCCAGGGAACTCAGAATGGATCAATCAGAGAAGTCTCCTGTCCCCTGGCAGGCACCCTGGTAAAGCCCATCCTTGTGTAGGTGTAGAGCTAGAGCTGATGGGTGGTGTGGGGGAGAGAAAGGCAGACTGAGAGTTAATCTGTGTCCTTAACTCCAAGAAAGTTGAGAGCTGCTACAGAGAGTGGGAGAGAGCTGGAAAGCACCCAAACATTTGTGGGGCCTGCCACCAAGTTGTCCCTCTAGTTTACGAGCAATCCTGTGGGTAGGGAGAAGGGATGGAGGCTCCAAATGCTGCCAAGGGAAGAGCACACTGTGGGCACACGAGCAGGAAAATCAGAGCCCATCTGCAGCTGTGCCAGCTCTGTCACTGCCCACTCCTGGGGACCACCCTTGTGCCATCTGCCAGCAAGGGTGGCCTCTCACTGCTCCCTAATCTGGCTCAGCCAACATGAGCTGTCTTTTTCCATACCCTACATGTGCATGAGCACTCCCCTCCTGCCTCCTTGCCCCTCCGTGGGAGGGATGGATGGACTGGGAATGCACAAGGGCAATTATCAGCACACTGCTGGTGTGACACATTTCACATCCATAGCTTCCTGAGATTATAAAAGACCATAGCCCTGCTTGCTCCTCAGGAGCCCTCCCAATCCAGACCCATGTCACACATCCCTTAGCCAAGGCCATTTTTAGAGGGATTTGTGCTTTCTAGGGCAGCCTTGTACTGCCAGACACCACAACAGAGCCATGGGACACGGGGATTCTGGACCCATAAAGTCTCCACAGACTGCAGCTTGATAAGGAAGGTGGTGACAATCCCCATTCCCTCACCCCGAGAGCTCTCAAGGCTGAATTCAATCGCCATGAAGCTCAGAACTGGGGAACAGCATCTGGCCAAGGTCTTTGGTGGGTGAGAGCCATCAAAATGCTGTGTGCAGGCTGCCCTCTGTGCTAGGCCTGGTGAGATGAGCCCCACGGCTCCAACACCAAACATTCCTTAGAGCACTCAGCCAGGAAGAGCCTCCTCACCCAGCCGGTCCAGAAGCTTCTTCTGCCAAGGGCACAGTCCTGGCTGTGCTCCCGACCTGGGAACCAACATTGCTCCTGAGCTTAGAATCCAGGGCTCCCCCCCGACCCCCGCAAGGCCATCCTTTCCTGCAGCCCCAGTGGGCTGGACAGCCACCAGTGCCCGCTGGGAGTGTCCCGGGGCTGCTGCGGTGACTCTGCAGGCACTGCAGGGACCTCGGGCAGGCACAGCGGTGACCCCGGGCAGGCACTGCAGGGACCTCGGGCAGGCACTGCAGGGACCCCGGGCAGGCACTGCAGAGACCCCGGGCAGGCACTGCAGGGACCTCGGACAGGCACTGCAGGGACCCCGGGCAGGCACTGCAGAGATCCCGGGCAGGCACTGCAGAGACCCCGGGCAGGCACTGCAGAGACCCCGGGCAGGCACTGCAGGGACCCCGGGCAGGCACTGCAGAGATCCCGGGCAGGCACAGCGGTGACCCCGGGCAGGCACTGCAGGGACCTCGGGCAGGCACTGCAGGGACCCCGGGCAGGCACTGCAGAGACCCCGGGCAGGCACTGCAGGGACCTCGGACAGGCACTGCAGGGACCCCGGGCAGGCACTGCAGAGATCCCGGGCAGGCACTGCGGAGACCCCGGGCAGGCACTGCAGAGATCCCGGGCAGGCACTGCAGAGATCCCGGGCAGGCACTGCAGAGACCCCGGGCAGGCACTGCAGGGACCCCGGGCAGGCACTGCAGAGACCCCGGGCAGGCACTGCAGAACCGGCTCCTGCCGGGGCTCAGATCCCGACGGCGCCGGACTCGGCACAAGGAAAGCGCTGGCAGCAGGGCCCTGACACAGCCCTGCGTGACTCTGCCCTGCACAGAACACACGCACGAACAGAGCCACTGCCCCGAGCTGCGGGAGCAGCCCTGACAGCAGAGGGGCCGTAACCTTTTGCTGAAATACAGGAACTTCAAAAAATTCACGCTCTGGGGATGGAACAGACGCTCATCTGTCACACCTTCAGCTGTAAGATATCCCCTTCCTACCAGCAGGCTTTTTTTTAACCTGCATCCAGGCAACGGGAGCTGCTCTCGCTGATGGAGTGGTTACCGCACGCACTGGCACAGCCCGCCCGAGGTAATTCCTGCTCACGGGCAGGGCAGGGACAGCTTGGGAACGGCCCCTGCCCAATCGTCCAAAAGGTGATGAAACACGGTGCTGCTCAGATCCACGCTGGCAGCCAGGCAGGAACAGGTCAGAGGTGAGCAGGGAGGATCTCACCATGTGAATATCGAGTTTAGAGAGAAGCATCTCCCTCTGATTCCATTTCCAGCCTCTTGTGCAGTGTGAGCAGGAGGAACAGGTTGGAGGACAGGCTGCCTGTGCTGTGCTGTCACAGCAGCACCCAGAGAGGAGGCGACTTGCACTCAAGCTTAGAAACTACTCCAAGCTGTGCATGGAAGGAGGGGAAGGGTGCAGGCACCTCCTCTGCCCATCCTCAGCATGGATCTTGGACTATTGCTCCTTCAGCCTCACAGGCTGATCAGCCAGGACCTTGGGCCTCCTGCCTGTCCTGTTCCTGAGCCCTCCTGCCTGCTGTGCAGTTTAGGAAGTGTGGCACGGGTTCTGCAGTCTGAGCACGCCCACACACTGAACCAAACACAGTTCAAGTTTTTTATCTGGAAGTGATAACACCTGGACTTTGGGTATGTATTCAGACTAGTTTAGTGATTAGTAGTTAATATTCTCAGTGATATCATGTGTGAAATGCAAGCAAGAGCTCTTTTGATCTTCTGTCCTCGTGCTCCTGGATCCTGACTCCATGGCACGAGGAACCGCATGACTGCAGCCATGGGAGGGGGTGCTCATGTCCCATGAAGGACATTGCTGTGTCCTCTCCTGCTCTGCACTCCGAGATCTGCTGTCCTGTTACAGCCTGCTGGGATTGTTGGAAGGAGGCAGCTGGGTGAGAAACCATGGGTTTTAAATAAAAACAGAGGGATCCTGACAGATATGGCATACAGGGGCTCAGCTTTCCCCAGGGGTTGGACAGGTTCTTGAGCCTTGTGAGAAGTCAAAGATGATGATCCCAGATGCTCATGGTGCTCCAAGGCACCGTTCCCTGCTCCTCAGAAGCTCTCCAGGTGTCTGCACCTGCAGACCCACCAGGGGAAGGCAGAGCAAGAGCAGAGCACACAGGATGGCCATGACCATCTCATCAAGCTGTGCTGCTAATGCCACGAGGACAGAAACCATACCTTGCAGTTTATTTATTATTCTGTGTGCCCCAAGAGCAAAACCAGACACCAGCAGCTCTCCCTGCTGCAGGATTCTTGGAAGAGAGCACTCCACCCAGCTGAGCTCCCACAGGCAAGTGAGGGCTGGGTCAGGGCTGAGCAGGTGTGTTAACACTCTCCCTCTAACTGAATTTTTACAGCCCCTGAGGTGCTGCAGCCTTACGTTAATGCTGCACTTGGCTTTTCAGGCTCTGTCCTTCACTCACAGCCTCATGATGCCGAGGTGAATCCTACAGAGCCATTTTCCTCAGCTCACCCTCCCAGGCACATCAGATTCCCCTGCCACTGCCGTGAAGCAGCTCAGAGGCAGCAGCAGCATCCTGAGAGGCTGCTGAGGGCAGGAGGGCAGAGCTGCCAAGTCCTGAGGGGACCTGTCAGCTTAAACTTTATCTGCAGGAGACCTGCAGGCCCTGAGCTCACACTTGCAGAGTGCTGTGCTCACAGAAGAGCCCTGCAGTGCTATAGCAGTTCCTCTGTTCTTCACAAGAGTTTTCTTCCTCCACAAAGGTGGTGTTTTACAGGCATTTCCTCCTCACCTGTCCCCCACAGCGTGCCTGGGTGGTGCAGAGCTGCTGCGGGGACATGATGTGACCTCCTGACCACAGTCCTGTGCACTGGGCCAGGAGAACAGCCAGGAGAACAGCCAGGAGAACAGCCAGGAGAACAGCCAGGCCCTGCACACGAGGGGCCTCCCACTCTGGGCTGACCATTCCAAGGCCAGGTTGCTCCATGGTTGCATGGTGGTGTGACCGTGGAGCCACGAGGATGAGAGCTGGGTGGAAGGCTCTGGGCTGCCATGGAGGGCTGTGGGAGCAGAGGTGTTGGGTCACTCAGTGAAGACTTAAACTCCACTGAGTGTGCTGTACTGCAGGGTTTAGGACAAACCCCTTCTCAGGGGTGAGCACAGGGGTGACAGCCAGGGGCTGGCTGCTGGCTGCTGGCACAGCACAGGGCACAGCTCTGGCTCAGCAGGGCCATTTGTTCTCTGACTTCATCTTCATCTTCATGCCCGGGCTGTTCTGGAAGGAAGTTTGTGCGAGACACACGTGTGGCACACAGTGCCAGCATCAGAGCAAGCTGCAAGGAAGCAGATTGAGCTCTCTGTGCAAACCAACAGAGAAACCTTTTGGTGGCTTCCCTTGTGGGACACTTCAAAGGCACCACGCAGCCACAACGCCGCTGCTGCCCTGGGGAAGGACTCGCTGAATACCCTCCGTGAACGAGAAGTGAAAATTAAGCAGTTCCATTTGGCACGTGCAGCCCAATAAAGATCCCTGAATGCTCAGCTTCTCATTGAACTTAAGGCAGGCTGTTAATTCGTTATTCACTTCCCAGCCTGGAAGGAAAAGCATGTTATACCCGAGGGCCAGAATTGATGAACAGAGCCATAAATCAAGCAGTTTACAAGACCAGCAATTAGGAAACAAGCCGACAGAAGGGAGAACTCTGTCAGTAATAAAGCAGACACACCACAGGATCTGCTGAGTGCTCAAAGCAACAGGGGACATGCAGTCCTTTCCACACTCCATCTCTAATTCTTCCAATCATTTGCTGCTTTTCCCCTCTCTCTTCTACTTCCTTTTATTTCCTCTGGCCCTCCCTCCAGTTTTTCCTCTGTTCTCTCCCCCCTCTCTTCCAAAAAGCCTATTCTCCCAGTGAATGCAAGAACACACCTGCTGAGCAAATGGATTTGGCAGCTGCTGCCCGGGAGCAGAGGCACGTGCTGGGCACCAGCAGGCACAGGAGGATGGATACGGGCAGTCCACGGATGCAGGGTGGGATGGGGGGAGCTGGGTGCTGCTCTCCAGCCCAAGGACTGCACAGTGCAGGAGCCCCGGGGCAGGGAACAGCTCCTGGGATGGTGGTGCTGGGGCAGCAAGTGGCAGTGGCCGAGCTGCTCAGGTAAGGAAGGGATGGGGTGGCTCTAAACCACCTCGCTTGTCCTCTGCCCCACTCCTGTGCTGGATCCAGCACCAGTCAGATCCAGCTCCCTTGACATTGACAACACCCAACACCCTCCCAGTGTCTCCTGCTCTCTTCCTACTTGCCTGTCCTTTGACATTCCTCCAAATGATCTCTTGGAGTGGGGTCACTGGGTGGCCAAGGGGGTTTAGTGGGTTTATGTGTCCGCAGAGACACAATAAAGATGCTCTTACACCTGCCAGGTTCAGCAGAAAGGAGGAAAAATGGAATGGATTTATTTACATTATCTCATTCTTATACACGTCCCAACTGCACAAGGGATTGGAGAGCATGTCACTTCCTTCTCCATCCCACTGGAGAAGAAAGGTGCTCATCAAAGTTGTCATATCACAAAAGGAATGAAAAACAGAAAATACTGTTAAGTAAACATTGGCTATTATTTACATGAACTGTGTGAAAGAATCTGACTCCAAGGTTAAAAACAGAAGGCTTAGCAAAAACCAGGGCGACAGGTTTAGACCCACGTCTAGTCCTGGTGCCATGGGCAGCTCTGCACCATGCTGTCCCACAGAACCCCCCCAGAGAAGGGGGCAGTGCCTGGGGCTGGCTGGACACTCCTTCCCAGACGCTGCACTCCTGTGGAGCAGCGCTCCAAGCAGAGTCAGCCCTGAGCAGCTGCTCCTGCACACAGCACAGGCACACACACAGGAAATCCCCGTGCAGGACATGAGCTTGAACCACCTCTCACATCCCCCCCTGCTCCCTGCACTGCCACAGCTCCTGGACGTGACAGATTTGGGAAATCACAGCCAGAGGTGAGAGATTTTGCCTGCACTAGCCTTTGGCACCAGTCTCCCTGACGCAGGAGGAATATGGCTATTTATGAGCCTCCTTTTTTCAAGCAAGGAGGGAGACCAGACACTCCTCCAGTCATCCCAAGACCAAACAGGTGAAGTTATGCCAAGAATTAAGTGTGTGATATTCCAATGCAGCCTGGAGGAACCTTATGTTAAGAATGAGCATCACTCCAATGCCCTCCCTGCGGGTGATCTTGAGTGGAAAGGCCAAAGATTTGTCTGGAAGAGTTGTCCATAAGAGGAGGAAACATCTCCTCTAACCTTGAGCAGAGAGGGATTAATAATCCAGCTCCCCCAGCGCTGGGACTGCGAGGCTTTGATGAGCTCTTTGGCAAGTGCTGTAGGAAGAGGTTGCAATGCGAAGTTAAATAATTAGGTCACTGCAGAGCACAAGGAAAGAAAGTAGAAATCTTCTCTGATTCCTGAGGAGGAGCAAACAGCTGGATTTGTGGAGACAGGCTGCATCCAGCTCCACGAGGAGTTGGGGAGGGGAATGGATTTCAAGGTCTTGGGAACCACAAATCCCAGACACGAGGCCATGACAACAAAGCACACTCAGCAGCTGGGACTCCTTGGGACAAGACGGGAAAACCTCTTCCAAGGAAGGTTTTTCCCACTCAGATCTTGGCAAGCCACTGTGAGCGTTTACATTTCACTTATCCAAAGTCTCTCTCAGGCCAGCCAGCCATGGATTTCACTCCCAGAACATCCGGACAGTTCTGAACTACCATGACTCAGCCCAAACGTGTTTGTGTTTGATGACAGGGGAGATCCCAACAGACCTGTGTGGGGCTTGTCTCAGGTATCCTAACCCATGGTCTTGCAGCCCCCGGGATTCCCAGAGCCACGCAGGGAGCACCCATGGAGCTGTGCTGCTGTGCATCATCTCTGAGCACAGAGCCCACAGGGAAGCCACAAGTGGTGATTCCTTCCTGAGGCCCCATCCCAAGTCTCCCAGCCGTCCACGGTGCACAGGAAGGAAGAACATGAGGGAATAGCAACTGCTGGCACTTGGGCCAAGGGTTTGTTTTCCCAGGAATGTCACAGAGGATTTCCATGGCATCAGGTAGGCTTTGAGTGGCACGTGAAGGGAATTGCAGCTGCTGGGCTCTGCCCCGCTCCGGGAAGGTCGGAGCTCCACAGTGAGCCATATGCTCAGCCCTGGCTTCCCCTCCCAGTGCCAGGACATGTCTGTGAGGAAGGGAGCCAGAGGGAATGTTAATGGATCACCACCGACACCGAGCCTCTCCTTGGCTCCCACCCCAATTAACCATCAGAAGGGCCCTGCTTTGCCAAGAGAGTGTGGGGCTGGTAATTAATTAATGGCCTATTGGGATCTCGACACCTCTCACCCAAACCCAGCTCCGTGGATTGATACAGAGGGGATTTAATGGAAACACAGTGGATTTCCCGTTATGGCCTTGAGCCAAACAGAACTGGTTTTTGAAGCAACCTCATTTACAATCCTGTCCAGAGACTGATGCTTGGCTCCTCACCCTGCAGGTACAGGAGGAGACAGGACAGGAACCTGCCTGTGGAATGCAGGAATGACAGAGAGAGAGCCCCTGAGCTGATTTGTGAGCTATTTATGTTCTCCATCCTCCCTGCATAAGAAAGCAAGAGCAGAAGGACACCACAATCCTTTTCCAGCAGCGGGTAGCTGGAGGTGGAAGGTGTCCAGGAGCTGGAACAGGGACAGCAAACCAAGGCTCAGGTGGTTCTTTTCCTCTCCCATGACCATGGGTGACACTGAAGCACCAAGGTGTCAGGCCCAGGGGAAAGAGCAAGGGCAGAAAGGGCATCAGGAAATCACATCAGGGCAGCCCAAAATATTTTTAAAAGATGCTCAGAAGACAAGATGAGGAGCAGCTGCCAGAGGTCAAGGGATGATCTCTCTGGCCTGGGATGGAGTAAGACTTCCCTAAGGGTGCTGAGGGTCTGGCACCATCTATGACACTCACCCAGAGATCCAAACCAGGGCCAACTGCAGCATCCTGCAGATGCACAGAATGTGCACAGCAGTGAGACAAAGCCACACTGTTGAGTGTCAGGGCTGGGTTTCTGGGCCCAACCAGTGACAGAGCTCTAGAGGGCAAAGAGTACAGAAAAAGAGATCACCCTGCTGAGAACAAGGTGCTCAGAGCCAGACGTAGCACAGAATCAGCAGTGGGATGGGCCAGAACAGCCCTGCACACCAGGAGAAAGGAGCCAGAGCAGGGGCAGACAGGATGAAGAGGAAACCACTGTGGCCCTGTGAGGGGAGAAGATGCTCCTTACCCAGCCAAAAAGGTGCCAGAACCACATCAACAGCTCCCCAGATGACAGTTTTGTTCCCTTATCCTAAAAATGAGAACAGGCCACTTGTGCGTCATCGCCTGGTCTTCCTGCAGCCACTGTTCCTGTGAGACTCCAGCCCTCGGACTCAGCCACATTTACCCTACACCCCAAATACACCAGCATTAAGCCCATTCTTCTCACCCACCAAGTGCTCAGTTTTCTTCCCTGCTCTCACCTCCCATCTTCCCTCTTGAACTGGGTGAGCAGGACCTTCTGATCCACAAGCTGAACTTCACAGAATCATGGAATATCCTGAGTTGGAAGGGACCCACAGGTTGTCCAAGTGCTTCTGGAGCTCTGGCAGCCTCGGGGCCACGACCATTCCCTGGGNGTGCAAGTGAACTGTGAGAGGCAGCCTGGGATGCTGCTGCTCCTGCTGGGCACCCCAGTTCACTGCCACCCCCCGAGGCTGCTGGACATCCTCTGCCCAAACTTGCAGTTGTCCTCCCTTCCTAACCAGCTCTCTGGCTCATTAACCTTGTTTTGCATCTCTTAATCTCCTTTATTGCAGCTGGAGCCTTTCCAGCTCCCTCTCCTGGCTTGATGTCCCTGTCCCTTGCAGCCCTGCTCCAGGGGGAAGTGTCCCCAAGTCACAGCATCGTCCCAACACCAGCAACTGCCCACTGGCCTCTCCCAGGTGACACCCACACTGGGAGCTATTGTAACCTCTCCTTTCAGAGTCCTCGGATAGCCCTTGTCCGAATAAACCCATCTTGAAAAGATCAGGATTTTTCTTTCCAACAGACACCGTTTTCTCTCCTCTCGGCCCTCATTTTTCCACATAAAGCTGTCAGTTCCATGAAAATGTCAGCTCAAGGCTCAGCAACCATCGAGAAACAGATCAAGTGGAATGAATCATTTGGAAAGCGAAGAACAGAACAGACAAATCTATGATTCATCCACACCTTGGGTACTGTGGGCACTCGTGGTCCCTTCATCTCAAAAGGGGATATCAGAACTGAAACAGATTCTGAAAAGAGCACAACAGATGGTGGTAGACACACAGCATAATTAAAAGCACAATTACCGAGGCACAATGAAGTAGGCTCAGACTTGTTAGTGTGCAAGAGAAAAGGCTCGTGGGGAAAAAGTCAGGGTGTGAAGTCATTATTGCTGTGAAGGGGGCTTGGCTCCTCACCTCCTCCTCCAAGCCAAGGGCTCAGGGCTGTGGATTAAGCTCAGAGAAGCACCCCAGGAGGTGCAGCCCAGCCCCCCCAGACCAGGGAATCCATCCTCTCCGTCTGCTCCTGAGGCTGGCACGGAGGCTTTGCTTCAAGTGTCTCAGGAGCAGAGCGACAACCACATTCACCTCTACAATTCCCATTATCTCCTTACTCTCAGTCAAACATCCTCTCTTTTCTCTATCATATTAGGAGGAAAGCCCATCCCAGTGTTCTCAGGAGTAAGTTAATTATACCAGTGCTGAAGGCCTTTCCTTGCCTCTCCCCATCTGTCATCTTTCATTCATTATGAAGGAATGAGCCCCCACCTTCTCTCAGCTCATAGCACCAGGCCACCCACCAGATTTCCAAGGAAGCACTGTCGTGCTTTTCTTTATTCATGTTTCTAGCAGGGAAA
Organism: Platysteira castanea; assembly: GCA_013397175.1. Taxonomy (NCBI): domain Eukaryota; kingdom Metazoa; phylum Chordata; class Aves; order Passeriformes; genus Platysteira; species Platysteira castanea. The sequence goes on from VYXC01010944.1 coordinate 15,947, forward strand.
AACACCCACAAAGCCCCTCACGTGTCTTCAAAACCTCCTTCTGCTGTGACTCTACAGCAAGTTTGCCAGCACAGCACCAGGAGCACAGTCAGGATCCCTTCACTGCTCCTCTGTTCACCTCCACCAGTCTCACACCTTGGCAGGAGCTCTCCGGGACCAGCCTCCTCCTTTTCTCTGGTACAATTCCACAGCACAAAGCTTGGTTTTGCAGCTCTCATGCTGAGGATCTACCACAGGAGCTCCCCCAGCTGCATCCATCACTGGTTCAGTATCTTCCTCTTCTGATCCATTTCTTCCTGCAGGACCACGGGAGGGATATTCGGGCCCCTCACTGTACTGGTCCCACTCTCTTCCTAGACTGGTTGAGCTGGGCCAGGGCATGCAGTGGTCTAGGCTGGCCCCAAGTCCTCTGTAATAGTCTGCAGGGAAGGAAAGGCCTTGCAGCCAGATTTGTATGTGGAATTAGCTGGAATCCCTTCAAAAGCCTGACACTTCATCTCCTCAGCAGAAGGTCTGAGATGCTGCACATTTATTTACTGTGATGTTCCAAGTTACAAAGTGCCTTTCTAAACCACCCTGGATACACACTGGGATGGGAGCCAGCATTGTCCCTTCTACACTTGGAAAATCCCGGGCAGAGGCTGGAGGAGCTCTAGGAGCACAGCGGAAGCCTGGTGGGTGTTAAGTCAGTGATAAACCCGCTTTGAAAGCAGAACCTCTGCTAGCATAGAAAAGGGCCCAGATTTTGGAAAAGATTTCACACTCAGTACTGCTCCAGGAAAAACCAATTAACTGGGACAGCGGCCCAGAGAGGCAGAACAATCCCTGTCCTTGAAGACACACAAAAGCTGACTGGATGATGGCCAGACCAACTGGACCTCACTTCGAAGCTGGCTCTGGAGACTCCCTGAGTGTCCTTTGACCCCATTATCCTCTGACTGTGGAACTACACATCCCTGACACCACAGGCAAGTCTCCATTGCAGAGGGAGCAGCAGGGCTCTGCCCGCCAGCCCTGGAGCACTCCCTGGAGCTCAGCTCTCCCCCTTGGCTCCTGGCATGAGATACCCACAGCACAGACCCTTCTGGCCCAGCCCCTGAGCTGGGTGCCTTTCACACACAGGAGAATGGCTCCTGTCTTGACAGCATTCCCACAGCCTTGCAGATAAGCCAGAGGGTGCCCCTGGAAAAACAATCTGCAGGAAAGCTGAAGTGTTGGAGTGAAGTGTTGGCTGGTTTGCATTTGAATTTCAGTGAAATTGCACTTAGATCAATGTTTGGCTCCAAAGAACCCTTCCAGGTTTGAAAGCAGCTCCTAAGAGCCTTGCTGAAGCAGTTCTTGGCAGTGGGGTGGTGTCTGCAGGAGAAACACCAGCTCCCACTGACGGACACAGGGTGGGAGCTGCCCCTCCCTTACACTCAGAGACACTTAGGGACTGGCATCCTGTGAGGAGGGATTTTACACCTTCACCTGGGGGTCATCATGGAAAACAAGGGCTTATAAAGCCACTTTATAACTTGGAACATCACAGTAAATAAATGTGCAGCATCTCAGACGTTCTGCTGAAGAGATGAGGCGTCGTGGGCTTTTGATGGGATTCCAGCTAATTCCACATACAAATCTGGCTGCAAGGCCTTTCCTTCCCTGCAGACTGTTAGTGATCCCTTCCACCAAAAGGCTGAATGCAGTGACTGACTGCATTCCTCCTGGCCAGGACTTTCTCTGGCCTTTTCTCCCTTGCTGCAAAGCTTGGCCCTTCCTAGCAGTGCGGCACAAGGAGAGACAGGATTGTGCTGCAGGACATGGGTTGAAGGATGTTGGCTTTTGCTGCTTGCAGATGTTTTAAGGGACCTGGTTTGAACTGAGATCACTTGGATTTGCTTGGACATTTGTAGCCCCACACCCCTGATGCCTTAGGTTTTAACTTTTTTATTTTTCAAATCCTGTACTCCCTGGTGTGTAGCTCTGAAGTTTCGTGAGGCCTGTGAGCCGCTGTTCTCTCACGCTGGTCAGACACAACAAACCTCTCTGGGTTTGCTCCTCAAGGACACCTTGATTGTCCCAGGCCCCAAAATGTGTAAAATAAAAGCCTCTGAAGAGGAGGGGCAAACTTGGGGTAGTTACATCATTAACTGAAGTTTTAATTGGAGAATTAACCCTGATATGCAAATGGACCAAACTTACAGAAGTGTGAAGAACCCGTGACCCAGGGTCCATCTTGGGCATCACCTTTTTGACTGCCCAGGGGGTACCTTTGAAGGCCCTTCAAATAAACACATACTTCTATTCTCTTATTCTTTTCTAGCATCTGTTTTTAGGTAGCCACATCAAGGCATCAGTTTTGGCACTGATTTTGACCCCAAAGAGCCTGCAGTAGCACAGGGGAGGGCAGTTCTGCCACCAGGGAGCTCAGCCCCCAAGTCCTTGTTCTCTGTGTATTCCAGGACTGGCAGGAAAATAGGGAGGAGCAGAGGCAGCATCACAAGGGGAAACATGAGAGACTTCCCTTGGAATAATCCCTCTCCATAGAGAGGGCTTCAAGCAGCTGTAGGCTCTTCCAGATTACACCTTCCATATCTCTGGGATCAGTCAGAAAGAGGCTGAGTTGTTGTTTCCACAACCTGAGTGTGGAAACTCCACCCAGTAACATTTACAGAGATGGGTCAGCACTGGCCCTGCTCCTGTTCCCCACACGGGCAGTAAAGGGGTGTGCTGGCAGCTCAGAGAATCCCCCATGGCATGTTCAGCTGTGGCTAGTGTCCTTTAAAATAATCAGCGCATCCTCCAAAACACTGCCCGCCTTCCCTGCTCCTGAAAACTGCCTGCTGGAAGTGCTAATGTGCTGTTAGACTCTGTGTGATGATTACAGATGATAAACATAATTATTTTGGGTCCTGATTGCCTCTGCTGTCTGCATTCTGTTGCTGATGTGTAAAGCAATCTCAGTGTTATCAGTTTTATGGGCGGAATGTGGAGGCACAGATTTATTCCTGAAGCCAAACCTTCAGGGAACGACCCCCCCGAGGCACAGAGCTGTGCTGTGACAGATCCCTGCCTCTTGGAACCGGGAGTCTTTAAGGGGCACCTGAACAGTGCCCAGCCCAGGTCAGAGAGTGATGGAGGTGGGTTTCCTCATCCAGCTGTAAATCCCAAGGGGAGGAAAGCCCTGGTGATGGAGTGGGAGTGGTTTGCCTGACCTCTGCCCAAAGCAGTGCTGTCAGGCAGGTACCACACAGCTCAGGATTCCACAGAGATAAGAAAATGAAGCCTCCTGAAGCAGCACAGTGGCCCATTCACCTGGGGGTACCGTGTGTGAAGCTGGGGGTGGGGGAGCCCAGAAGATGCCTCCAGAAGGTTGGCATCCAGAGCACAAATCTCTGCCTTTTGTTTTAACCCCCTGACTAATTCATCCTCCAAAAGAGTGCAGTTGCTTCCCAGCCATGAGAATAAAGACAGCACTGCTAAGCCCTATGGGGAGGATGCCATTGTCCCTTACAGAGGAAGGTGAGAGACAGGAGGCACATGCTGTGACAACTGTAGGGATCTGCACAGGAGAAATAACCAAAGGAGGGCCCACTTCTTGTGTTCCATCACCTTCCCTTTACTGCCAGTGTCCTGTCTGTAGCCTTGGGAGGTGAACTCCCTCTTCTGCTATCCCTGCCACACCTTGAGAGAGATGGAAGTGGCAAGGTCTGGGCATCCTGCACAGCATCATAAACTTTCCTGCCAGTGCAGGAGGAAGGGGTTACTGGGAGAAGGCTGAGGGGCAGAAGGAATAGTGGGATTGGCAGATTTTAAGCTCCCCAAGCAGCCCTGCTTCCCTCCACACTAACCCCATCATGACCTGGCTCCACAGAGACAGCCACTGCTTGGAAAACAACCCGCTCTTTAAGTTTTATTATTAAATAAATAAATTCAGCCAGTTACCATGAGGCCCAGCAGCCAGAGCAGCCAAGGAAAGGATTGGAGAAGCCAGAAAAGCTCCAGTGAGAGCAGGTAACCAGAGACGTACTGAGCACAGAGCAGAGACAAGGCTCCTCACACGAGCAGGCTGCGGCCCCACAGACATCCCCCCTGGCCTGGCCAGGGTATTTACACGTACAGGCAGGGCGACGCCGAGCCCTGGCTGCTCAACAATCAACTTTTATTCTCTGCAGGCCGGCAAAGCCAAGATTTCAGTAAACACGCAACCCCAAAAATGCGCCTGCGGATTGGGTAGAGCAGAGCCTGAGCTCTGCCTGCCAAACTACCAAGCCCTGCTCCGGTGGGTGGTTTCACGGTGAGGTTTCTGTGGGGAGGAAGCGTTTCCAGCGGTCAGGGCAGGGAGTGGGGCTCCGGGAGACCTGGACCCCACCCCTGGCTCTAGGAATCTGCAAAGCTCTGGTTGCAGGAAATCTCACACACACTCAGGAGCCACTCTCCCTCTGCCCATCCCTCCTTGCTGAGGCACAGAACGCTGCTCCGAGGGGGAGGCTGATAACGCTGCCTGACCTTGCAGGGGTCTTGCGGTGCTGGGTGATTGATGCCTGAAAGGCTGTCAGAGCTCTCTGGATTAAAATCTCTCTGGAAGGCACTGGGAGACGTGCACACACGGGTGCAGACACGTGAGAGGGAGACATGCAACTCACACACACTCTGCTCCCCTCCCTGCCTGCAAATCCCCACCCAGACTTGCTGGGCTCACTACTCCTGCATTTAAATATTTACAAGATGGGCCTGCAGAAAACCTGGGGTTTGGAGCAGAGCAGCCAACAGCCAAAGCTGCCCTCACACACGCAGCCTGCTGCTCGGGCTGGCCAGGCTCAGCCCCAGCTCTCTGCTTTTCCTCACAAAACCAGGCCAGTGTGCAGCCTGAGCCCATGGCAGACACAGCCCAGCCCTGCTCAGTTGGGCCAGGCTGGAACCTGGGACCCTCCCTGGCCCTTGGCATGGCTCCCTCTCCCTTTCACCCTCCATGTCATTCACGTGCTGCTTACCCCATCTTTTACCTTATTAATGAAGACACTAAAAAGGCTGGACAGAGGCCTGATCCCTGTGGCATGCCTTTGGAAAAATACCTCCTTGAGCAGCTCCCATCACGTGCTCCACAGGAAGGACCTTGCCTGGAGGTGTGCAGAGCTCCTGGAGCAGTTCCTTTGCCCCTGGGGAGAACCCACCAGCTGCACCATCAGTTCCTAAGCAAAGAAAAAAGGAAGCAGGAAGGAACATCACACTCTCACAGGATGGCTCTGTGTTGAGCAGCCGTGCTGGGCTTGGCTCTTTACAGTATTTTATCCAACTTTTGGGCTCCCGTCCTGTCCTAAGTGGATCTGGACACTCTTAACTTTTCTAAATCTTCTCTTACCTTGTTGGCTGCGTTTCAGAAATCGGTGACATGAGTCAATCACAGAGGACCAGTTTAAAACATTGTAAGCTACTTCCCTCAAGTGGAGGGAATAAAAATCACTCAACTCTGTGTCACAGGCTCTGTGTGTACCTCAGGTAGGAGGAAGATAACGGGAGATGGACACCTGAGTGAGGTAGAACCCACCAGCCTGTCTGGAAGGTGTTAGGAGGATAGAAACATTGCCACTGACAGTGCAGAATAAACTTTCCCACTGCACAGGTCTCAGGGCACACACATTGTGTCAGATCCCAAAGGGGCAGATGCTCTGAGAGCCCAGCAAGTTCCCACATGGACAGCTCATCTCCACCCATGCCCAGGTTCTGGGAACATGCTGAGTGCAAGCTGGGATGAGTGACAAGGGCTCCTACACAGCACTTCAGCACAAGTGGGAGAGACTGCTTGCAAGCAGCTTGAGGGGTGAAAGACCTGAGTCCTGTGGAACAAAGTTTTCTGTGAAACAGAGCTGGGGCTGCGAGGCAGGATGGGATGGAAGGAACAAGGCCCAGCTGCAGGGAGCTGGCAGAACTGGGTGGTGGGACCTGCAGTCACCCCGAGGTTCTGTCTCATCTCGTGGCCGCTGTTTTCCTCAGAGAAGCCAATGGAACACAAACAAAGAATCCCCATTTCACCGTAGTTTTACAGCTGTGGAGAAAGCAGCCCAGCTCCAGCCTCTTCCCTGTGCTTCGAGCAGGAGGACGTTTCATCTCCTGCAAATGGAAGGAGATAAGAGGGGCTTAGCACGAGGCAGGATTTGTCTCTGATCAGTCCGACAAAGGGACACACAACCCGTTTATTACTGGAAATTAATTGTGCCATTAAGGCAGATGCCTGCAATTACTTCTGTTAAATATTATCTCTAATTAACTGTAAAATATATAATTAATAAACTTGCCCCCTCATTTTTGTTAAGTTTCACTGCAAAGACCTTATTACTGAAATAAATCTTCCTAGCAGCGCACGTTGACAGAACAGAGGAAGGTGCACGCCTCTAGCACAGGATAATTTCCTCTTGGGAAGTGGAATTAGGAGGGAGGAATAATCACCTCTCTTCATGGCTAGGACTGCGGAGACACCCCACTCTGCCACCAGTTGTTTCAGCTCATGCTGCTTGGAAGCAGGCACGGAGAATCTGCTTTGGCTGGCAGGCATGGCTCGCTCTGAAAGCTGTCAGGCAGATGCACGCTTGTCTTTCAAGCCTGGAGGAACAAAAAATACATTTTCTTTTTAGATTTACAGTCCATTAAAGAAGTTTTCTGACCATAAAGCCGTGCAGAAAGACCTCGGTGGTTAGGCTGGTTCTCGTAGAAGCCCCGAGTTGCTCCAGCTCTCAGTGCTGTGCTAGAGTTGCATGACTGATTTGCTTCCCACGTACACCAGAACTGTTTGGATTCAGGGAGGTTTGGGGATGGCTCTTAAACCATCCCAATTAGAAACGCTTCAAAAACATAGCTGAAATTTGACTCCAAGCATAAAATTCCCCTTAGACTTTGTCTCCACTTGTGATCTTTACCTCAAGTTCTGTGATTGCCAGATCAACCAGGGGTAATTAAAATATTTCCAAAGGCGGTTCTGGGCAACACTTTTTGCCTTGCTGCAGGTGACAAATGTTTGTGGTTTGCCTAAGGCTGATGTTCCCTCCTGCCTGAGCTGAGCATGCCAAACCCAGAGGAACGCCTGCTCCATCACCATCCTCCCTGCCTGGGGAAGGTGGCACAGGGACCCGGGGACCGCTGGCACAAGGGAGGAGTGTACGAGCACAGAGATCCAACTCCTGGGCACGGAGAGACATAAAGGGGCACACAGGAGGAGAAGGGCTGCATGGCTTTTAAGGAAACCCTGTGATTTGCCTGCTTTTGGAGGTGCCTGCATGGCCCCCAGCAGAGCCCACAGGTTGCAGAGCCATTTGCCCACAGCCTGGCAGTGTCAGGGCAGGGGAACGTCAGAAACAGAATCACAGAACCACGGAGGCTGGGAGAGACCTCTGGGATCACCAACGCTCCACCCAGCACCACCACCCCGATCACCACTAAACCATGGCCTCAAGTGCCACAGGCACGTATTTTTTGAATACTTCCAGGGATGGTGGCTCTACCACTTTCCTGGACAGCCTGTTCCACCATGCTTTCGGTGGAGAAATTTTTCCTAATACCTAGTCCAAACCTCCACTGGCACAATTTTCCCTTCAAGGCCCCAGGTTGGTCCCATTTGGGGCTATTTCACAGAATCACTGAGGTTAGAAAAGCCCTCCAAGACGAACAAGTCCCACCTATGAGTGATCCCCACCTTGTCCCCAGCCCAGAGCACTGATGCCACGTCCAGTCATTCCCCCTTGGACACCTCCAGGCATGGGGACTCCACCCTGGGCAGCCCATTCCAATGTCTGGCCAACCTTTCCATGAAGAAATTCCTTCTGAAGTCCTGAGCCTGAAGCTTCCCTGGTACAGCCTGAGGCCTTTTCCTCTCATCCTTAGTAGAGAAGGAGAAGGATTCTCACCTTAACCACTGTACTGAGGTTTTGACAATGAGATGAGCTTGGGGAGACAGAGAGTGTCAGTTCCTGGCCATCCACCACCACTTTACCACCCCATTTTGCAGCTGTGGGCAGACTATAAAGGGTTGTGAGTGCTAGAAATGCACAATACCTGACACAGAGCAGGTCTTGCCTCAAAAAACCATACTAGAGACCCTCACCCTGCTGCAGCCCTGAGTCTAAAGAAAGGGCTCCATTCTCCACTTCATTTAACTACCACTTAAAAATGGTGTTGGACAAATGTTAAAACAGCCAGCCAATTTGATTACACAAAAAATTTGGAGTCAGCAAACTATCTAGTGAAATGATGCATATAGAAATGTTAATTCAACAGCAACCGAAACCTTCCACATCCCTTAACATCTAAAGATGATAATTCTACACAAAGGAAAGAGAGGGCTTAGCATACTGTCCTTGCTGGGAAATTACAGAAATATTCTAGCTCTCACCTACACTGTACCCTATATGCAGTGATACAAATAGCAGGGGCTGAGGGAGAGTTAGAAGTGGGTTTGGGCTGGAAGCTCTGAAATCATATTGTGTGCCCTGGGCTTGCTGGGGGAGAGGCTCCTGTGTCAGCCCATTCCCACCATGTGCCTTTCTGCAGAACCTCTCAGTGTCAAAGACTCATTTTCCTGTTCTGTACAAAGCAAGAGGGTACTTTCCTGTGGCACACACACACTCCCACCCTCGGGAGTGAGGACCCTTCGTGCACACGCCCGGCTCTGCCCACTCCCAGGCATTTTGTTCCTCAGGATCCCTGCTGGGTCAGACCAAGAATGCTGGAGAGGGAGAAGGGAAGAGTTAAGCAACTTAACTCTCTGGCTCTCGGGCCGCGGAAGGGGAGGGAGCAGGGAGGCAAAGCATCTGGCTTCCCTGCTTCCCTAACAGCCTGGCGGGAAGGCTGCTGTCAATTCCGCCTTCTGCCTTGTTGGAAGAAAGTAGAAGTGACAAGAGGCCCTCCAGGCAGGCAGCCAGGAACCAGAAATTCAATTGCGCTACCTCCTGAAACTGGACCTTTTTTTGGAGAGCCTTTCCCTGAAATTGTTTTGACTTTAAAAAAAAGGACTGTCATCGCAGTTCAGGGCCAATTCATCAGCCCCGGTCTCCTGGCTCTCCTTGCCTCCACGCAAGCAGATTTGCACAAAAGGATTTCCATTTTCTGGGCTGCTCTACAACCAGCCTCACCCACAATAAATACACAGACACATAAATATGCACACACACACACACAAACGCTGTTATTTATAGGTACAGGCTCTGCCACAGACAGACGCACGCCCGGGTGTGTTCCTTCCCTGTGTAACACGAGGGCTGCAAGTGCTACGGCAGCTGAATTTACTCCACACTCACAGCTCAGGCAGCAGCGTGTGGGCCATACGGTCTGTCCCAGGGGCTTAGACCAACTGGTTATTGGCTGGTGCTGTTGTTCCTCTAACAAGCCCCTGGATATATGGCAGGGGCTGCAGAGAAATGCAGCTGGAGGAGCCTCTCCCTGTCAGCAGCAATCTGTCACCGCGTGCTCTCACCCGCCCCGTGCAGCACAAAAGCTGCACGGCAGTGTCAGCACAAAGGTCAGGCTGCAGGTAGGCTGGGGGGGTTCTTCACTTCTGGGAACGTGCAGCCAGCTTGAGGCACCGTCTGGATGCTGCAGCAGGAATTTCAGCCTCACAGATGCCTGGCTATAATTTAAAACGAGGCAGCATTTCCATTACAAACCCCATTTTTCCCTGTGGATTTATACCTCAGCTATTCAGCTCCACTTTGGGGTGGACCTTCTTCACATTTTTCCTGCACAACATTTAAATCCAGCTCAGCCTCTGCTGGTTGTGAGATGGAGAAGGAAATTACGTATGCACACAAACACTCACGAGCACACACAAAAAGCTTACACAAACATATGCCCGCAGAGAGATCTGTCACAAAAAAACAGACAAGCCAATGCAAATAAGCTCGATTTTAAGAGTGAATTAATTTGACTTGATAATTCTAAATTATTAACAAGTTCCAGCAACCTTAGAATGCAATAACCACACTCGAGCTTTCATCTAGGTTAAATGGAAACAGATAACTTACACTGATAGAGATGATATCAGTATAAATCTGACAGCAAAGTTGGGAGCAAAAACCCGACCCACTCGAAGCCCCTCTCCTTGCAGCAGTATTAACAACTCCTGGATGCTTCCCCTCCCCTGAAATATTCCAGTGCCATGAATCACTGCCGACAGAGCCAGAACCCCCGTTTCCCGGGCTGCCAGGTGAAACCCGACCTGCACAACACTCCTGTCTGCTTATGACTTGCTCTGCCTCAGAAAGCCCATTTTGTTAGGGGTTTTTTTTAACTCTCTATCGATTCTACTTTGATGTAGTCCAATAAAGCACATTGACAGATGCAGTTTATGTTGGCCAGTGCCTCCAGTTCCAAGAAAGCCTCCGTGGCATACGAAGAGGGGTTAAACACCTGGCAAGTACTATACAGGTTATCCACTTATCCCAGATTACCAGGTTCATTCAATCCAAACCCAGGACTGAGATGAGGAACGACCTCCTGTTCCTCCCACTCCCAAGCGGAAATAGATATGATCTCTATGATCACTTCCTCACACCACACAGAAACGTTAGGAAATGTGACAAGGATTTTCTCAGTCTTAAAAGGCAAAAGCTGTAGGTGGCCATTGGAAGAAGATGAGAATTTCCTCACCTCTGATGGCACAGAAACCAATCCTGGGGCACCAGAGCTGGCACTGGTACCAGCAGGGCTCAAGCCCCTGGCAATTGTAAGATGCTCCTATTCACATTTCTGCACAGGTGGGCAAATGCAAGTTTTTCCAGTGNCGCAGGGCTCAAGCACCTGGCAATTTCTGCACAGGTGTGCAAATGCAAGTTTTTCCAGTGCCACAAAGACCTCGATTGGGCAGTTAGGAATACTGTGGATTTATCCTGTCAACTGGAGACGTTGCTGGTATCCACATGAGGTGCTGTATTCCCTCTTCCTTTCCTGGCTTCACACCCAGACCTTGCCCCTGAGGCTGGGGAAGCACTGACCTAGAGCATCACTCAGGGAAGACATTTAGTACATGTTTAGGTGGCTCCAAAGTGCAACCTAATAGTTTCCTTGCCTCTTGCTAAGAGGGCAGAGGAGGAGAGCTGAGAGCTGCTGGGATTGGAAAACTGAGCTCAATTTAGCCACAGGGCAGTTTAAAGTGCCTGTTGCATTTTTCAGCTAAGTACAGCAAATCCCCTCACTGAGCACCAGCCCACGTGGCCATAACTCCTGGAATGCTAACTGGGGAGCAGCAGAAGGCATTGGACAGGCCATGCATCAGGCAGAGCAGGGAGCAGCTGGAGAGGGACACTGTCCTTCCAGGGAGGAGATGCCACCTGTCAGCAGCACCCACCGCTCCAGAGGCATCCGGCCGTGCTGGATTCTCATTCATCCCAAGCCTCCCGCAGGCACCAAGCATGGGTAGGGTTTCACTGCTCACCAGCTGGAGCTCCAGGAAAGGGAAGTCTCTCTGCAGGGATGAAGATGGGGGGAACAGGGAGGCTGCAGTCGTGACACAGCAGAGATGGCCCTCGGGCACCTCCTGTGCCAATGGGAGCCTTGGGTGCTGAAAATGCAGCTCAGCACTTACCCGAGGAAACATGGCCTTTAAAGCCACCTGGGCCTGCTGCCTCCGTGCCAGGCTCCCAGGGAGCCTCTGCTGCAAGAAGGGGGACAGTGGGGGACAAGGCACATTAATTTGCCACGAGGCTGTGAGCACCTGAGGGCTCTTCATTTATCAGAGAAGAGCTGCAAAGCCCCCTGTGTCCTCTCAGAGAGCCCTGCCCAGCACGAACAGGAGGCTTCCTCATCCATCCATCCATCCATCCATCCATCCCTCCATGCATCCATCCATCCATCCATCCATCCATCCATCCATCCATCCATCCATCCATCCATCCATCCATCCATCCATCCACCCATCCATCCATCCATCCATCCCTCCATCTACCCCTCGCTCCGTCCATC
>VYXC01010944.1:28028-55032 GCA_013397175.1 Platysteira castanea
TCCATCCATCCATCCATCCATCCATCCATCCATCCATCCATCCATCCCTCCATTTCCCCGGAGCTCCATGGGCAGCTGGCCGTGCCCAGGGCTGAGGACGGATGGCTGAGTGTGGCAGCCAGGCTGGAGCGCAGGCAGGCAGGGACAGGGAGAGGAGCTGCAGCAGCCCTGGGTGAGCCGTGATGGACACGGGGTCTGCACCGTGACCCCCGGCGAGAGGCTGGGGACCCCCAGGACCCCCCACAGCTCCCAAATGGCAGCTCCCGAGTGCTCGGGACTGCTGGGGCTGTCAGGACAAACACACAGCGCTCGCTGGCATCCCAGCCAGGAGTTATGAAGCTGTCACTCGCTCAGGCTGTCCCCAGACAGTGCCAGCAGGCCTCGGAGCACCGCCTGCTCTCACCTGATTGGCATTTTTGGATGCTGTTACTGAGAGGCAGTTCTGGAGCTTTGGGATCTGCCGAGGAGAATGAGGCCGAATTCCCAGCCTTCCTGCCTCCCCGCTTCTGCCCTGCTTTCTCTTTTCTGGAAAGTTTTCCCATGCTAAGTATAGTTCCTAACAGGTGCATGACCAGAGGGGACTGTCAGGGACGCAGCTGTCCTCACAGAGGCCTGGATCCATCTCCATCTGTCTCACTGGAGCTGTCCATGCTGCCTAGCCGAGCTCTTCGGACACGGGACGGGGAGCACCAGGGATGCAGGCAGGAAATACACACACACAGGGAGGAGGATTATTCCAGGGAATGCCACAAACAAAGCCTCTGACACCAAACTAATGCACTCTTTGAGGCTTTAAAGGCCCCTTGGCACACACGGGCAGGCTGCCAGCTAACTCATCTCTCTTCTCTGCCATGCTACCAGCCTGATGCCAAGGTCAAGCTTCAAAGGAAAGCCGACTGCTCTGTAATCCCCTGTGCCTCATTTGGGGATCCATACGAGACTTGTAAGGATCAGTGACAGAAAATATTTGACTGGGTCCGAGGCCAGTGAGATGCCTGAAGTGGTTCCCTTGCCCAGCCAGCTGCCAGTCCTGGCTCCCATCCTGCCAGCCCCACACCAGCCCCTTCCAGCTGGGAACCAGGGCTGGGGCTGCAGGTGATGCCAGGCAGTGACACAGGGAGCTGAGATCCATGTAACACACCCCAGAGTGGGCAGTGGACATCAAGAGTCACCTCCCCATGCTCAGTGGTGACAAGGTGTCCCAAGTTTGTAGGGGACAGGTGCTGGGGTGACCCACCTGGGCACTGAGTTGGCTCACCACTGCTGTAGGGGATATAAAAACATGAGCAACAGGGATAAGTGACAACCCCGCTCACAAACTAAAGGTGCTTCCTACCCCTGAGGTGCCCTGGAAGAATTCCAGCTGATAAGACATGAGGAAATAAGCATTTTGCAACAGCACACTGGGTGTTGCAGCAGGAACAGCTGATTTGGTTCACAAATCTGGGTCCTGGGATGTGTACTGTGCTAACAGGCTGGCTTGGCTTAATGGCAGGGTGATGAAAACCATCTGCAGGGAATGGGATGGCACTGTCACATCAGCACCGCTGTAGGAACGAAGGAGGAGGTTCCTGCAGCCACACTGGGCCCCCCACAGACCGTGCTCCACACTGTGCTCCGGCCACAGAGCCCCAGCTCTGCACTTGGGGAACCCAGAGCCCAGCTCCCTGCCCAAGCTGCAGGAAACGGAGCCACAACCAGCCCTCAAAACCCCGCCCGGGGCTCAGTGAAGTGGTGGGAGGGGCTGGGTGAGAGAGATCTGTACAAATCCTTGGCAGAGGGAAAATCCATTCTCTTCTTTAATTCTCTGTTCAAATGCATGTTAAAGTGAAACCACACTGCTGGTAGCAATCCAGTCACACTCTCCCGGAGGAAGAACCCTGTATCCTGGGATCTGGGGTGACTTTCCTTCACCCTTTCACAACAACTCTTTTCAGGCAGAAGTGCTGACTGAAGCTCTTTGGGTCTCTGAAGACCATTCCATCAGCTCAGTGCTGCCGGGGCTGCCAGGCTGAGTTATCACAGGTCCTGCCCTCCCCTGCCATTAGTACCTGCTCACCAAGGGAGCCCTGGCCAGCCCAGGCAGAGAAGGGCAACCCCGAGCTGCAGCAGTCTCCCACAGTAAGGAAAGAGTCATCAAAGGGAAAAAAGAGGAAAATAAATATACCCCAGGCATCTCTGGATAGGCTTAATGGAGATCACACAGCCCCAGGAAGGGAATGAATTACTGGGAGTCACGAACTTTCCAGTTGCCCAAGGAGCTCCAGCCACACCTCATGCCCCTGAGCCCGGTATCCCACAGCCTGGGGTCTCCTTCTGTCTCAGTCCAACCCTTTCCTGCCAGGCAGGGGGTTGCACTCCTGTCCTGCTCTCACCTATGTGACTGTGCCACGTAACACCTGTAAATCCCCTTTCTACCAAAGGCCAGAGTAAACCAAGACAGAAGCAACACCCAGCACTTCAGCAGCACAGCTGGAACATCTGCAGCGTTGGGCAATCCTCTGCCTGGCCAGACATGGGACTGAGAAAGAGTTTTCTGCTGAAAAACCCAAGACGTGGGTAAAATTCTCTTTGCTTTTGGCTTTAATCCCAAACCCCAAGTGCCTTAGCCCCAGGACTCGTGCCAGCACCCCAGCAATGAGCAGTCACCCCCCGCACACTCCAGAACTGAACAGGACCTGTGACCCAACACGGGAGCAGGGCTTTGGCCCTGGCCAGGGACACCCAGCACCACAAACCCAACTCAGGGATCTGAGCAGCCTTGGTCAAACCTCCTGCCTGCACTTACCATCCAAACAACAACCCAGGGGGGGTCTGATGTGCTCCATGGATTAGAGCTGGTGAATTAAGAACCCATAAAGGTATTATCCAGGATCAGCCCTGGGAGCCCCAAAGCACCCAGAGCCACAACTTTACTACAAAGCCTTCAGAAACAGGGTGTTCTTCAGTCCCCAGCTCCTGGGGCCCTGTGTCTGAATGCAAAATTCCACTTTTGTTACTGCAAAAATGGCATTCTGGGCTCCCACAGCTGAAGAGCCTGAGAATGTGGCTAAAGGATTAAACCCCTCCTCCCCAGACCGTCAGTAAATAAAGAGAGTTAAAGCGGTTCTGCAAAAACTAGAAGGATTTGCAGCCAATTTTGTGACTGTATCAAGCAGTTCTGGCATTCTTTGTACTCAGGAGAAGCAGGGCAGAATAAAGGGGGCTTGACCAGAGGACTGGGATGGCTCCCTCCTATGTGGAGATTTCTGGAGGTGGAAGGGCTGGCAGAGAGGAGGCAGAGGGAGCAGGACCAGACCTCTGAGAGACATTTACAAACGGATTTCTGAGCCAAAATTTCCTCTCAGTCACGCCTGCACATCTCTGCAAACATACCTGGCCTCTGCACTGTGGGTTGAGGACAATTTAACCTGCAGTCTGAACAATGGGATTAAGCACTGGATCAGCAGAAAAATGGTTGCAGATAGCTGCGATTGCTGTTGGAGAGTGATTGTTTCCCTGAGCTACACTGTGTAAGTGTCGGCGCCTCTGTGAGATTTAATGGTGCCATTATCCCAGGCGGTGTCACCTCCTCCCCACGCTGCACGCCCAGACCTGCTCTCCTGCCTCCATTCCCCTCTCCTGCTCTGCCACCAGCCAAACCCACCTTTGCTGCTCCTCCGTGGGTAGGACTCGACTCAACTTCTCCCAGGCCCAGGGAGGGAGGGCTGGGGATGCCAGACCAGCAGAAGAGGTGGTCTCTGGTATGGGTATTTCAGCCTAACGGTGCCTATTTGGGAGCTGGTCTTCTTCCATGAAAATTTAAGATTTTACTTAATTAGCAAAAATCTAATGAAAAAATTCTCATTAAAGTCATGTTGAGCTCTCCTCCCCAACATCACAGGGAGCCACCATCCTGGTCTCCAGCAGCCCCAGCCCCTGTCCCACAGCACCTGCTCAGCATTCCAGCACCTCCCCCTGGCACTCACAGCGAGAGGCTTGGTTGGGATGCCCAAGGAAAAGGATTGAGAGGGCCCTGCCAGACTACAGAGTGCTTCCATCACCCAAAGACCGAGGTTACAGCCAGCCCTGGATCAACCAGTCTTCTATTAGCCCCACAGTCCCTCTCTGAGGAATATCCAGTAAATACTCCATGGTAAAAGAAACCTGCCTTTGGTACACGGCTGCTTGTGGAGCAACACCCGAGCCAAAAGCCCACAGAGCCGTGGCAATGGGCAGTGCTGCTCCTCCCACCACGGCGGGCTCAGGCCACAGGGAGAGCTCATCACACAATCCCACAGTGCTTGGGTTGGTGGGGGCCTTGGAGCTCATCCAGTTCCAGCCCTGCCATGGGCAGGGACACCTTCCACCGGACCAGTTTGCTCCAAGTCCCGTCCAACCTGGCCTTGGACACATTTTAATTAATTCCAGAGTTCAAGAAGGGGCAGGCACTGGCACGGGCAAGGGGCAAAGCTTCTCTTCTGCTCTCCTAAGAGCAGCCTGCAGCAGGTCATCCAGGACTATCAGCTCCTCACCAGGCTATCAAAAAAGCACTATAACAACCAGAATTAGAGGGTTTCACCACAGGACTGGACATTTATGTGCACGAGAACAGCATCTGCAGGAACTCCAGCTCCAGTGACAATCAGAGCAGCTCCTGCCTCTCCTGCTCCGGGGTAGGAGCTGCTGCCAGCTGGGGTCAGGGGGGAATCTCCCCTCACAGGGTAGTATTGCACAGTTATGGGCATTATGGGATTTTTATACCTTCCTTTAAGGCATCCGGCTTGGCTTCTGGTGGAGACAGGATACAGGGCTGGAAGGACTATTGGTCTGTTCAGCTCAAACAGTTTTTATGTCCTAATACAAAATTAATGGTTCTCTCACGGAGGCTCCATGAGGCAAAGCTGCCTGCTCCAGGCATTCCAACTGGCAGAGCAAAAGTGGGGCTGAAAACTCATTCCTTGCCAATGCTCCTGGGTGGAACACATCCCTCAGCCCCCACCCAGGCTCACTGACTCACCTACACCAGTACAGTCCCCCCAGACCCTCTGGAGCAACACAATGATCCTGGACCCTGATGGGCTGCAGTTCAGAGCTGCCACGCTCGAGGGACCCCTCAGCCTCCTGCCTCCTGTGCCAGGGATACCAGATCCACAAAGCCCTGCAGCACCAGCTGCAGTGCAGGTGGGCTGCAGGCACTTTAAACCTGACTGTGCCACCTCTCCAGCAGCCTCTCCTGCTGACTAAAGGGCTGCCTGTCTGGTTAGGCAGAAACAGCTGTCTCAAAAACTGTATTTCAGGATGGACACAGAGGTTCCTTCTGATTGTATGGAACAACACCTCATTCATCATTCACAGAGCCAGACAGAGCCACTCATCTTCACTCGATGACAGCTTTTATCTACAAACACCTAGACTGACTCACAGCCAGCCCGTGAACCCGTCAGGATCCTTTTACCCCACCAGGGGCATGTTCTCCTGGCTCCCATCCAGCACACTGCTGGAGGCTGGCAGACCTGCTTGCTCCCATGAGGACTTTTTCACAGCTTTTCTGAGCAGACACCGTGCTCCCAGTGACTGGGCCAGGCTGTTTTTGTGGAGCTGATTATTTTGGTATCCAAGTGGAAGCCAAGCTCTGCAATTGCCGTGTGTGTGGTGGCTTGTGGCTTGCCCTGAGGGAATCCATGGCACTGCTGGGAATTTTGACCCCAGAGTCCTGACTCAGGCATTCTGCAAAACCACAGGGCCTGCTGCTTCCAGGCCCGTCTCTGTGCACCCATGTCTCTGCTGGTGCCAGCTCAGGGATGGAAAAGGCAGGATTTGAGCTGCTGGGCCCACAGCAGGGAGAGATGTGAGCAGCAGTCATCTCCCATAGTGCAGCTCCAGAAACCTCTTCCCTTTGGCTTTGTGTCCAGCTGTAAAACTGCAACAACTTCCACCATCCTCGTCTTCCTACTTCCTCCCTGATCCTCTCCAGCTCCTCCCCACCTCACTGAATGCTGCCACGGAGCTCCTCTGCCTCCTCCAAGCCACTGCCATAAAGCAAGTCATTGTGCACTGTTGCTTATGGGGGAGCTTTCACACACACAGCTGAATTCACTGGGGAAGAGGACGTAAATATTAGGCCCTGACTCTGAAATAGGGAATTTCTCTTGGTGGCCCTTAGACCTCAGTGACAAACTGACCACACGATGGAACGTGACCAAATTGGAGCAGTGAGGCAGAGGAGCAGAGCCCCTGAGCCCATCCTGTGACACCAAACACTCCTGCTGTGCCCCGCTCTGATCACAGCACCACGCTGAACCCTTCCTTCACCCCCCAGCTCTGTCTGTCTAGGGCAACAATGTCCTTATTCCTAGAGGGATGTTGACCAAATCATAAAGATGTAATGACATTGCCTGGGCTGACACGCTGATCAATGCCTTTCATGCAAAATTATGCTTTCTGCAACTAATAAATATCGATCCTTTCTGTTCCTGTGCAGCACTGCAATAAGGAGGGACTCAAATATCTGCCAGCACTGAGCTTCCTCCATCGTTTTCCAGCCCCCAGCTCCCTGGCAACATCCCTCTGCATTTCCTACTGGCACTGGTGCCAGTGCCTGATCCCAAGGAGGGCACAGCACCTCCATGAACATCCAGCTCCCTCCGTTTTTCTGCCCTTTGAACGGTACTTATGTTACAGGGGTTCATGGGAAGCAATGGAAAATAAATGGAATTGCAGGGAGTGCTGGAGAAGGGGAGCAGGGTCATGATCTGGGCACATTTTGGATAATAAACAGGAGGAGGCAGGCCAAGTGCAGAACAAATAGAAACATTTACAACTGCTTGGCAGGGGAATCATGTCAGTGCTAATGGGCTTGGTTCAGACTCCTTAAATCAAAGCTCTGTGCTCAGCAGCCAGCGCCTGCTGACAAACTTTGCTGGACACAGGGATCCGTTCAGCCCTGAGGAAAGGCTGGGCTCCATGTGCAGCAGTCCTGCTCTATTTGCTCCTCTTCTGGGGAGGGCTCAAGCAGGACCTGCCCTTCACACCCACGTGGCTCCCTCAGCTCCGCACCACAGTGCCCGGCAGCCAGGCCCCGGCTGCTCCCGGCTGCACACGGGATCCCAGAGCGATGTGATGGCACCCTCGGGTTCCGTTCCTGCACCCTCTTTTCTCCAGGTCTCACTCCATCGCCTCCTGTCCTCCCACCTCCCTGCCCATAGCAGGAAGAGGAGCCGTTCCCTGTCTCCCAGGAGCACAGAGAAGGGAGCTGCAGCAGAGAGCACGAGGTGTGAGCTCAGAGCCGGGGCTGCAAATGCATCGATGGTGACAGGCAGAGGCCTGGCAGCCAGGCACTGGCTGCATCTGTGCACTACACATATTTTGGGACACACTGCCTTCCTTTGCTGAAGGGATTCAAGCCCAACACAAGCAGAGTTCAGCTGCAACAGTGAACCACAAAGGAGGAAGGGCCAAAGGTCCGCAGTGCCCTGTACAACCTCAGTGAAATGTGTCCTACTGCCTTCCCCACGCAGACAGCAGAGTGCTGAGAAGGCTTTTAGGGCAAGAAACCCCACAGATAAATACACTGCGTCTGGATTGCAGAGCTTAAAATATGATGGCATCTCCCCCAGATTGTGAATGGATTCCCTGAAGAGCTCCCTCAGTCCTGAGACCCTCCCTTCCCCATTCCCCTCCTGGGAGAATTGGAGAGGCAAAGGGCTGCTGTTCCAGCAGTTTTGCAGGAGTGGGAGTTGAAGAATCAATGAAGCTCTGAAAGCCAGTGGGGAAAGTCATTCTGCACCTTCCTGACACCAGGAATAAATGATTCAGCGGGAAAGGGAAAAAAAAAACACAACAACCCTCAAATGAGGCTGGAATTACCCTCTGGAGAGATATTTCATCTTGAGGAATTGTGTTTGCTGCAGTGTTCATCTCACTGAGCCACAGCAAGGCTTTAATACCCAGCAAAAGGTCAAAGCTAAATGGGAATTGCCAGAGCCTGCCGGAGCTCCTGCCTGCACTGCCTGCTGGAGCTCCCAACCCTCACACGGAGCAGCTATGCCCAGGGCAAGGCCTGAAACTGGGAATGGAGCTGAGCTGGACCACGTAAGGATATCCCCCTCCCCGATGGGACCCCAGGCAGAGCTCAGCCCTGCTCACTCCCTTTGGATGGGTATAAAAGGAACAGACCTGCCTGCCTGGGCATCTTGGGCAGAGGTAGTCTGGGGAGAATGCTGGGAGCTTCCAGATGTTTCCAACCAAGGGATCTCAGTGACTGTAAAGGAGGGTGGGGTTTCAAGGCACCTGAGGGCTGCAGAGGTAGCTGTCAGCTGCTCCTCAGCTGGAATATCAATGCTTGAGACACTGCCAGTGCCCTCTGAGTCCGGCGTGGTCTGCAGGGCTGTGGGAGCTCTCTCTTCAAGCCCATCAGCTGCCCATGGACAGACAATTCTTCTCATTTCTGCTTTGGTACTGTTTCTGTCTCCCTCCACCCACACATCTGCTCAGCCTCTCCTTCGTAATTTGTATTCTTCTTCCTTCCCTGGAACTCAGGTCTGCCCTCTGTGAGTCTGGTGTAACTATCCCAGGCTGTAGCAGAGTTCCAGGGATGAATTAGGCAGACAGGAGGTGAAGGCAGAGGTTCCCAGGGAGCTTCCTGTCTCCTCTACACCATGACAAAGGTGAGTGCCTAAGAGAAGAAAGGAGGGAACTGAGCTCTTCCTGTAAGGTCCACCCTCCTCCCAAGAGGGCACAATGCCATCAGTGAGCTGAGCTGAGCAGAGGAAGATTTTACTAAAGCAGAGCTGAAAATCTGCTTGAGCTTTGAGATTTATAGCAAAACTGGTCCCGTGCTACAGCCTAAATCCAGATTCCGCAGGGAAACAGATTTGGGAACTAGCAACAATCCTGACAGCCCTGAGCCTTCTACCAGCCACCTCAGTCATCCCACGTGAGCTGGAGCCCTCCTGCTTCCCTGTTCAGGGCCATATCAACCTCCACCAATGCATCGTCATCCTGCCCAGCGATTCCAGCTGTCCTTTCAGCCCTTCCTGATGAACAAGGTGCCATCCATGATGGGCAACACACTGGTTTCTGTGCCAGTGTGGATGACCATCCACTGCGGATGAAACTACCACTCTCACTGCCACTTGTGACTCAAGCCAGATTTCACTATGTACAGAGAGATTAAATTTCTCCAAGGTTAACACAAGATAATTTTTTGTTCAAATATTTACAGTTAGAGCTCACCAGAAAATCAACAGGATTCTGCTGGACACTACTCAACTATCCACATCCCCCAAAGGCAAACAGGGTTTTTATGTGGTATTTAAAGCATCCTGAGCCATCCAGAATGAAGCCCTCACGATTGTTCCCAGGCTAGGCTGGGTCTGTGCCATACATCCATGCCTCTGAGGGAAGCAGGAAAAACTTGCTGGTGTTTTCTTCCTAATAATGTGCCCACATGGCCACAGCCAGAGCCGGTCACCAGCCCCTCACATGGTGACACAAACAGAGGAGGTGGAAACCATTCCAAACTGCATCCAGCAGCCACATACTTGGGAAGCCCATGCTATGGAAAATGGAGTCGGATTGCTTCTCCCCACGTTTGGCTTTGTGGAGCTGTTTGTGTCTCCTGGATGCAAGACTTCTCTGGCAACAAACCGGAGCTGTCATTTGGAGATCTTGTCCTTTCTGTCCAGGATGTTTAAATTCAAGCCTCAAACTTGTGGTTGGCAGGGAACGGGGCAAACAAAGAGCCAAACAATCTGCTGTCAGCTCCTGACTGCCCGGCCCGCAGCAGTTATCCCTCCTGCCCATGGGGAATGTTGGAGTACCCAGGCAGTGCCTCGAGGGCCTGTCACAGATTTAAGCTGCTCAGTCTTACAAGACAAAACCAAAAAATCCAACAGGCAGTAAGTGTACTGAAACATTTGGGCTTGGCTCCCTCCTCTACAGGGTCTGTTGTTTCATGAGCAGAGGGAAGGCTGAACTCACCCACAGCTGCACTAAACATCTGGGGCTTGAGGAACATCCCCTGACTGCTTCCAAACCTTTGTTTGCTGCTCCCCCAACCCCTGACCCTCTTTTTGACATGTCAGCCTCTACTTGAGGCTCCCCTCATCCCCTCCTGAGACTGCTCCTGTCTGCTGTATGTGCACCTGAGGTTTAATGGTTTTCTCTTTCGGAAGTTCTCTTGGAGGGAAAACAGACAGAGCTGCTGTGGCAGGTGCAGAACCTCAGGTGGAAACTGCCCTCTCCCTCCTCTGCTTCTTTCCAAGGGTTAAGAGGGAAGCTGAGCACAGGCTGGATCCCTGCATGAAGAGCCCTGAAGGGAGCACAGACATCCTCAGATGTTACTGCCATCGAGTTGATTTAACAGGCTCCCTTCCCTAGGTGGACAATCAGCTTTCCAAGGAAGTCAAGGACTTTCTGAGGCTTTTTTAACAGGCAGTGCTTTTCTGGGATGAAGCTCCTGCCTTTGAAGATGTCTGATCTCTCCCAGTGCCCTGGGGCTTTCTGCTCACTCTGCTCTCCCACGCAACCATGACCTGCAAAGGGCATCCCATGCCAGCTTCCCTCTCTGCTGGATGCAGAGACATTTCCATGCAGCCACAGTGTTTGTGTAGGGTCCCCTCAATCCACCAGGCTCACAGGGAGTGCAGGAGTGCACACAGCTCCTTCCTCTTGGTTGTCACCACCGTCCCCTCTGACCAGGCAAGCCCCAGACCTACAGCTGGCAGGTCAGCCCTCCCTGTGCTGCTGAGAAAGGGAACACAGAGGCCAGGGGAATGCAGACAATATCCTAAACAAATCTGCTGTTTACCAAGTCCTCTGTAAACTGTTTACATTGCTGGGGAGAAAGCATGGAGGAACAGCAGCTGGAGCGTGCTCTTCCCAGTTGGAAGAACTCCACTCCTGTTTGCTCCACTGCTGTGGGAGGGAGCGGAGCTGATGCACATCTGGAAAGGGTGCAAAGGCATGCGAGGAAAGAAGAGGCAGCAAAACACCAGCACCATCCACTCCCCCAGCCTGCCAGGAGCTCTGGCTACCTCAGCAATGCCTCCCAGAGCACAGTCTGAGGAAGGTGGCCTGTCCCTGGGGTGCGAGGGGACAGGGGAAAGCCACCCTCAGGCTCCGAGCAGTGGCTGCCCCTGGGAGGCTCAGCTGTTCCCTGCTGCCAGAGGAGCTCCTGAAGGAGCCAGCCCTGAAGCTCCCCTGGAGCCTCTTGGCTCTTGGGCTGTGTGAAGAGCCTTGTGACTCTCATCCCTCAGAAATGTGGTGTGTGGTGCCTCCTGCTCTGTTATACCCATGGTTAAACATGAGGCCTCAGGAATACCAGCAAGAACATTGCAAAGTGCTGGCATAAAATAAAAGCCTCAGTGTGCCTCTAATCTCCGTTTCCTGGCCATGGAAAGCTCTTTGAAGTGCCTGTGCTCACGGCAGTGCTGGCACCCCCGTGACCCAGCTGACCAGCACAATGCAGGCCGGTGACACAGCGCGACTGAGCCCTGGGGGCTGCCACGGGCAGGAAAGGCTCCGAGGGAGGACATGGAAGAGTTAAACCTCAAACACCCTGGATCAGTCCCCTTCACACTGGAAGGTTGGTTTTGTTACTTGAGCAGGATGTGAGAAAACACAGCCTCCACTCCAGGAAGGTGATAAGTGCTGTGAGCCCAGAAACAGTCCCAAAGGGGCACGTGGGCATGGGCACCCAGCTGGAGCAGCAAGGATGGGGAAAACATCCTCCCTACACATGATATCGCAAACCCTGACCTGCTGGTTGGAAAGGAATAGAGGTACAATGATTAAACAAACAAAAAGAAAGTGGGTGAACTCAGGCTGCCCAGAGCAGCTGTGGCTGCCCCTGGATCCCTGGAAATGCCCAAGGCCAGGCTGGACAGGGCTTGGAGCAGCCTGGGACAGTGGAAGGTGTCCCTGCCCACAGCAGGGTCTGGAATGAGATGAGCTTTAAGGTCCCTTCCAGCCCAAAACCACTCTGTGATTCCATGAATACAGGCACAATGATTTTTAAAATAAAGGAAGTGGTCAAACTCCCCCATTTGGGGTGAAGGGCAGGCAGGGACATTGCAAGGGGTAAGGGATGTTCATCCACATTTACCCTCAAACACAGATCAATCCCACTCTCAGCACCTTCACCCTCCACCCAGTTGATCTTCCAGGGCCCAGTTGTGACCTTTTCCTGAGCAGGAGGATGGAGGGGTCTCCCAGCAGAGCCGAACATCTCAGGCAGCAGGAATGTCAGCGGCATCTGCAGGACCTTTCAAGGACTGAGCTAAAAGAAAAACAACAGAGGAAAAAGTACCCAAACTTTGTCAGGCCAAGTCATCACAAAAGATCATCAAGTTCCTTTGCCGAAGTAAAAAACTCAAATCCAAAACCATTTTTCAGAGCCAGCCCCGAAGAAAATGTGTTTGGTTTTGGTTTCAGAAGCTTTTGTGCAGCTACAAAAACATCAGCAGCTACATTTCTGAATGAAATGGCTCCTCAAAATGAAACCTTGAGCAATTTTGTGTTAAACTAAGGCAGAAAGGACTGGAGCTGTAATCCCATAGGAGTGCTGGGTGTGTTTCCTTGGCTCAAAATGACTTGCTGAGTTTGCCCTGAATTTTGCAGATATTTTTGCTTGACCCCACATGGCTCAGGCACAGTGACAAAGCACCTTCAGATTCCAGTCCTTGCAGAGGAGCAGTGACCTACAGGGATTCCCCAGTGCTCTCTAAGCCTTGAGAAACCTCTTGTGGAGGTGGGTAGGCACAGCTTGGAGTAGGTGTTAGGGCCTTTTGGTGAGTGAGCAGCTTTTCCCACTTCTATTTTAATGGCTGGTTCTGAGGGTCACTTCTCTTCATACAACCAGCACAGCCATGGGGAAGAGATTCCTTCACACAACATCTCCAGTGTGAGCACCTGGCCCAAAAATCCTGCAGGCAAAGGCAGAGGGACAGCACAGCAAATTCATCTGTCATAAATTCCCTCGTGCCTGCTGTGACAGGCTGGTCAGCACCTGTGTCCTGCTAATGGCAAAGGGATCTTCTCTTCCCTTCCTCTTCCCAGGGGTTTTATTAGTACAAACCTTTAAAACACGGCCAAATGGTCAGGAATTAAACCACACATTTTCTCAGCATGAAGCTCCAGACCCACAGGTCAGGCAATGTCCCGAAATCATCTGCTGGAATGCTGTCCCAAACATCTACCTAGAGCAGCCCTACACTCTCACTCTCAGTCCTGTGCCTTGCAGGGGCATCCCCATCCTTCCCTGTTGATTTCGAGGATGGCTGGGATACAGTCTGTGCCCCTGGGGGCTGTGGGGAAGGGAAAAGCAGAGCTGGGAGGTGGCAGTGGTTTGGGGTGAGGATCCGTGCTCCCCATGCTTGCCCAAGGTCAGGGAGGAGTGGGAGCTGCCCTCCACCCCTGCAGCTCCTCACCCCTGCAGCTCCTCAAGGGGGTTAGATTCGATGCCAAGGGCCCTGCCGTGCATGGAAGTACTCAGGAATTCCTGCAATTAATTCCACAGCTCTGCTGTGTGGAGGAGTGCCACAGAACAGCAACTGGGGGCACAGCCAGACTGCCAAGGGAGGCACGGAGGTCACACCTGCGCTGCTCCGGGGCTGCGCCGGGAGGAAGCCCTGACCAAGCTCCGGAGGGAACAGCAGCTCCCGAGTCAAGCCCAAGTAATAAGCTGGTCTTGTAGGGGGAAAGATTAATCATTATTGGCAGCCAAGAATGTGCAAGTCTAACAAAAGCTAAAGGTTTTTTTATTACAGTCCAACTGCAGCTCGGAAGACAATGTTAGCTAAGAATCATTAAATCTATTGCAAGAATAAATCTTCTTTGATCCAAACCATAAAATGGGAGTGAAATCCTCTTAAGCCAGCAGCAGCTCCTAATGGAACAGATATTATTAATTTTTTGCAAGCCCAAAATTAAAAAAAAAAAGGGGGTTAGATTATTAAGTGAATAGATTAGGCTCCCAAATGGTAAATATTTACTCAAGCAAAACCTGCCTAATTTAATACCTGTCTCAGTTAATTTTTCAGTTTGGGATTATAATTGAAGGGAATAATGACATTTTCTGACTGTACAAACAGGGATTCATGAACCCTGTTTGCCCAGAATTCAGGCAGGAGGAGCAGGACCTAGGAAAACTTTCCCTTGCTAACCCCCAGGTAACATCAGTGCTGCTGCACGTGCCAGTGATGAGCTGGCAGCTTCTGCAAGCCTGGAAGATGGAAGGTGAAGCCAAGGTCCCCTCTCACAGTTGGTCATTAAATTTCCTGAAACATCTGACCAGGAGGTCACTCTTGATATTATCAAATACAAAAAATATTGCAGAAAAATGGAAGTAATTTCTTACTGCAGTCTGATTTAGTCCCTGCTTTCAGGGCAAGCTGGGGTACTCCTCCCTCAGTGCTTTTCCCTCTCTACCAGACACAGGAGATGTGGGAAGGGAGTGGAACTCTGAGCTCCAGCACTCACACAGGCTCTGTATACCCAGGTGGGAAAGTTCACCTGCCCGATCCCTTCTCTGGGCAGGTGGTGCAAGGAGAGTGTGTCCTGTGCCCAGGGAGCCTTTCCCACTCCAGACACTCCTCCTCTATGCTCTGGACACTGTCTTCCTCAGCCTTCATGGGCTGTGCTCCCTTCCCACTCTCCAGAGGGTATCCTGGGATGCCCAGACCTTTCAGGCCTCTAAGAAGTTACCGGATCCAGGCACGGCCTCTGCTCAGTGGAGCTTTGCATCAGCAGGTCAGGGGAGGGGATTCTGCCCCGCCCAGGTGAGATCCCACCTGCAGAGCTGCCCCAGCCCTGGGGCCCAGCACAGGAGGGACCTGGAGCTGCTGGAGAGAGCCCAGAGGAGGCCACGGAGCTGCTCCAGGGCTGGAGCCCCTCTGCTCTGGAGCCAGGCTGGGAGAGCTGGGGGTGCTCACCTGGAGCAGAGGAGGATCCAGGGAGAGCTCAGAGCCCTTCCAGGGCCTAAAGGGGCTCCAGGACAGCTGGAGAGGGACTGGGGACAGGGGATGGAGGGACAGGACACAGGGAATGGCTTCCCACTGCCAGAGGGCAGGGTTAGATGGGATATTGGGAAGGAATTCCTGGCTGTGAGGGTGGGCAGGCCCTGGCCCAGGGTGCCCAGAGCAGCTGTGGCTGCCCCTGGATCCCTGGCAGTGCCCAAGGCCAGGCTGGACGGCGCTTGGAGCACCCTGAGCCAGTGGAAGATGTCCCTGCCCATGGCAGGCAGTGGCACTGGATGGGCTCTAAGGACCCTTCCAGCCCAAACCAGGCTGGGATTCTCTGACTCTGTGATTGCTTCAGCTCATATCCACAGAACACACTGCCATGCCCAGGAACAACCACTCGCTACCCCCACCACTTGCACGACAGCTCTCCTACAGATGAGGGTTCCTGGAGAGGTTCCACACCCCACTAGCAAGGGGCTATCTCAGCATTAGCTCTGCCATGGAAAGAACCACCTGGCCATTGGCTTGCAGCTGGCAACCAACTGTGATATCCTGCTCCTGGAAGCACACACTGCAATAACCAGGAAGAAGGGAAACATGAGTACAAACCTTCCTGCCTGCAAGCATTTCTGATCCTGGCTTGACCAGCTCAAACTCAGCTCCAGGAGTGTAAACTTCAGTGCATGTTGGAAGTTTTTTGGGGAGGAAGATGAGAAAGCACATGGTTTTATCTGACATGGACTTTGCTGGCATGTCAGAGCGTTGTTGCTTTTGTTTTCCAGACAGGAACCTTGCTGGCAAGTGCTGGTGAGTGCTGCAGGCTCGTGCAGGCTCTCCACACAAATTCCTGGTGCAGGTCTGGTTGCATGTTGTACACAAGGGTCAGGAGGGGCAATAATGAAAGAGAGAGAGAGAGAAATGGATTCAGTAATGAAATCTTGAAGTGAAAATATGGATGGTCAGATGACAGCGACAGAGAAGGTCAGGAGTACTTTAGACCCAAACAGCTCTTAAACCCAGGCAAGAAATGGGACATCTGTGGCAACAGCAGAATCATCAGAAATAGCAGTTAATCCCAAATTGGGAGCAAGGTAAGTCCAGAGTTTGCCAGGAAACAACATGTCAGCAGGATTACGGGCAAACCTTACAGGGCAGCTGTGATTCTGAAGGCTTGAGAAGCAAATTGTGATCAAAGAGCCACGCAGGCACAAGAGGAAACAGCATGGAACCCAGAATCCTTCTCCTAAAGGCAGATGGAGATGAGTGACAGCCCAGCAGATCCTTTCCAAATCACCCCCCGGGTCCCAGGAGCAATGGATGGGGGACTGCTCACGTGATGCTGACTGACACGCTGCGAGATTGTCTGTGGGAAAGGAACGAGAGGGGTAATTTTATTGTCATGTCCCGCAGGGGGGTGTAAGGAAAATCACAGCATGAGAAAATGACAGTGTATCTGTCTGAGGTCATTTGCATGCCCAGATAATCTGTGGGAGGAGAGCCAGAGTTGCTGTGTTTGACAGAGGCAACACCACGACAATGGGCCTGGGAACTGGGAGATTTGCAAGCCCTGGAACTGGCCTGGTGTTTGCTGCTCTCAGAAACCAAAATGACCAGACTTCATCATTTAGGCTCCCAGTGATTCCACTTTCCTCCCTCATTATGGGCTGTATGATGGTCTCATCTTGCTGATGGCACAAAGGGACAGTAAGTGTGCCTGCATCCCAAGGACATACTTAGGGGACACAAAGAGACCATACACAGGCAAAGGAGCACAAACATGAAGGCAGACACTGGGTAGCAGTAGCTGTGGGCAGCCAGTGCAGCCCAGTAGATTTTGGCAGGGATCTAGAAGAAGGAAAAAAGGCTTTGTCAGTGTTTACAGGTTGCTCCTCTGCTGCAGAGGGAATAATGTGGGAGAAGCATGCGGTGGCAGATGGGAGCTGGCATGGCTGGCAGGACAACTCGGTATCTCTGCAGTGGAAAATCCAGCTGATGGTGGGATGGAGCAGGGCCAGGAGGACAGGCCGCCTGCAGAAGGCACAGGCACTTCAGAGAGGGAGTGTGAAGGAGAAGGTGACAGGGTGGGTAAGACTGGCTCACACAGCCCGTTAACACTGCACTGCCAGAGGCTCCCAGGAAAATCCCCATGATAAGGTGTGTGGGACTCTGCACAGCACTGATAAGTGTGGCAGATATCTGATTGCTTCGACAACCTGGGCATTCCAAAGGGATTTCAGCTGGGTGCACAGGGAGGACGAGTTGGATTTTAGAGATAACCTTTGGGCAGAACCATCCAGCTTTCAGCGGAGCCCAGATATGGGTATTTAGAGAAAGGTCAAGTCAAAGAGGATGGAGGGGGTGAGCGGATGGTGAGAAAGAGACATCAAGAAAGGAGCAGGGAAGAGCAAGCATGAGGAGATTTAAAACTCCCGAGCTGAAGGCAGGAGGTAGGTGTGCAGGAAGGGCTGTCAGAAAGCAGACTGTGAATTAATTTGGACAGTGCAGGACGGTTTAGGAGAAAAGTGATCGCTCTGTGAGTCATCAGCAGGACATTAAACAGGCAAAATTTGTAAATAAGGTCACCCCGAGAGGGAACACAGAGGAGGAAAAGAGGAGGGCTGGGCGAATGGCCAAGGATGGAGCAGGTGGAGTAGCTGACAGTACCTGAGGATTGTCAGGCAGGGCAAGCACAGCCTCAGATTCACCAAGGCAGGGGCAACCACATCCTCCTCGGGCAGAGGGGAATAACAAACCTCCCCCTCCACCAACAGGCAGACTTGTCACTACCAAACCCAAAGAGAAAGCTGCGATGTCAGTGTGCTAGTGGTAGCCATAGATTGGAAAAGACAAGCCCACAGCTGCAGCTGGCAGGGAGTTGTGTGGAAAGCTGAGCCTAGCCAGCATTATTCAGCTCCTTCCCAGGCGCTGGAAGAGCCAGACTCGTGTCTGTGATTGCAGGGGCGGGAGCGGTGGGATCCTGAAAGGCACACTGACCCCAGGTTACAGAGCCAGCTGGGCAGGCACCAGGGCTGAGCTCACCTGGAGCTGGCTGGGAAGCAGAAGGCAGCACGGAGGCAATGCCAGGTTACCTTGGCGCTGGCAATGGCCTCTCATTTGTCAGCGAGGGAGGCAGGCAATCCACACAGGGATGTGGGACTGTTGCAGGTGTTAGGCAGTCACTCTGAGAGCTCAAGACAACAAAGAGATCCTGAAAAAAAGCAGATCCATTTCTAGCCACAGAGAGGCTCTTAGCAAGTCCAGCAAGCCCCAGGCAGAGCGAGGGGAGGGGGCTGGGAACAGACCACTGGGACAATGATCCAAGAACAAAAGGGCTGCATTAAAGGGCCTAATCTGGCAGTTAAGACAGGTTTAAGCAATTTTGCTGCTGCCTAATCTGAAGCTAATAACGAGTCATTCTTACAACCTGAAAGTGGAGAAGAGAGGGTGAGGCACTTAAGTGGTGTAAACATTGTATTTCTGTCTGCATGTTCACGACAAAGGCAAACCACTTTCAGGTTTAAAGTACACAATCCCTGATGGAAGCAAGATATTATACAGACCTGATGTGGTGCTGTGATGGGGTGAGGAGCCTCAACATCTCTGTCTGGTACAAACCCCAGAGGCAACGTTCAGTGAGCTGGTGCCACGGTGAGTGGCAGAGGGTATCCAAAAGCCAGGCTCCATACAATGCAGTTAGTCAGGACAAGGTGGCCTGGTCTCTGCAGGCTGCCTCCTTTCCTGTTTACCTGACGCAGCAATCCAGAATTTCTTTTACACAGCTTAATTTATAAAAGAATCCAGTCTGCAAAGCACAACTTAGCCCAAATTCCCATTACCAGACTTCATCAGATCACTCCAGGCTCCGAGACCACTGTCTCCACACAGTAATAGCCATTATCCCCAGGCTTTGTGTGTGTTTATGTTACCCTTCCATTTTCCCTTCAGATATGACATGCAATTCCCAGAAAATATGTTATAAACTCTTCTGCTCTGGAGTTCTGCCACCTCTGATTGCACTCATTTGAGCCAAGGATGTTGTTTCAAAGTAAATCAATAAACAAGGCTTAAAAGGGTCCTACAGACAGAGGCTGGGGGCAGCACCACAGCCCTCCCCCTCCCCAGTTATCGCTGCTGTGCTTCAACCCAACCAAGTAAATGGGTGAAATCCGAACAGGAAAACACTTTCCAAAGCTCCCAGTGCTGCTTTACAGCATGGGAGCAGGGGCCAGGGCCTGCCTTGCAGCTGGAGTGGCACCTCCAGTGTTCAAAGTCCCCGGAGTCACCAAACGAGCATGAGTGGGTGTCACAGCACAATCAGGGCTGGTGGGAAGGTCTCCCAGGGATCACTGGCAGGGATATCCCTCACTGCCAGCCTGTGGTACCCACAGGAGGCTGCAGCCAGGGTCTCCTGGTTGCTACAGGTGGTCCTGGAGGTAAGCAAGGAAACATCTCAACCCCAGTGAGGGACTGGAATGGCAAACCTGGAAAGCCTGGATTCAGAAAGGGGTCATGCACCTTCCACTCTTACTGAAGACATTTAGGGCCCCTCAGGCTTGCTGTCACATGGAGAGTAACCCATCCAAGTAGAGCATAGCTAAATTTATTTGGAAATCCCAGGGGAGTACATGTTCACCCCTAATCCTCCTTTACACTGCTTGTGGCTCCCCGGACTTCCCAGCACACCAGCAGCCATACAGGCACAGGACCTGATCTTTGGGAGTCTCCCAAGAAGCTCTAACAAGGTTGTACCTGTTCAAGCAGCTCTTCCAAGGTGAATCATAATGGACCCCACGAGCACAGTATGGACTGCTGGCTAAGCACTTCCCTAGGGAAGAGCTGAGATGTGGGTTATTCATCACCAGGAGCTGTCTTGCTCTCCAGGATCAATCACACATGGGCAAGGGAACTACCACAGAAACCCGTGACACAAGCCCTGCTTGGATGCACTCACAACAGGATTTACAGAGCAAATTAACTCCACTGGTTGAGTTATTTGGGGTTTTTTTCTTTCAAAATCTCCAAAGGCTGCATAGACACAATGCTGACAACTCAGCCAGAGAGGAGGGCTGCTGTTGCACGCAATGAGAAGACCCACTCACTCTGCCACCAGCAACTGCTGGGTTTTTGCCTGGCTGCATCTTTCAGCTGAGATCTCCATTATCTGTGTGCTGATGGCTGTATTGGTGTGTCTGCCTGGGCTTCCTCAGGCCGGCTCAGGACATCTGCTTGCTGTTCCCAGCTCTGCTGCTTTTGCTCACTGTAAAACAGAATGAATCATTCGGGGTAGAAGTGATCTCTTGTTTTGGTTGTCTTCATGGGCTGGTCTCTGTTCAGTGCTCTGTGCTCTGTTTCCAAATCCAGCACTGGGTGTGCAGAATCTGATCAGGACACTTTACACCACCAGAACATACATCCAGTGCAGCAGTTACACACAGCTCTGCAAGAGCCTCCCACACAACACTCTTGCACAGTGGAGCTCCTACTAGAGACACGTGGGACGAGCAGCCCACACGTCTCCTGCACCGCCGGATTACTCAGCCCCGGAGTGCTGCTCAAAGCAACATTTTCTTGGGATTCAGGGAGAGATCCCACAGACTGCTGCTCTTTTCTGTGGGGTCTGTCCTCGTTCACAGAGCTATTACTCACTGCCTGTAAGGCTGGATGCCACCAAGGAGCTCTGAGCTATGCCAGCCTGCAAAGAAGGTTCCTGTGAGCTGCACTGAGTGACACAACTGCCAGAGGCCATATCCATGGCCATATCCATGACATTCCCGTGTGTCTGGATCCTCCCCTGCACAGCACCAGGCATCTGAACTGCACACACTGCTGTGGTGCCTCGGTTTCTCTCTGTGCCTCCAGCACAGGCTTCCCTGCCCAGACAAACCCTAAATTCAAAAGGCCAAATTCTTCCCTGTGTCCATGCAAAGCAGCCCCTTGTCTCCTCTGCAGAGCAAGGGGAACCCTCCCACCCTGCCCAGGACTGCAGAGCCCTGTTATGTGGCCCCAGGGCCACACTTCCAAACCCAGAGCCCCTTTTCCTGCTGGGAACCATCCTCTGCTCTGGGCACCTGCAGCACTGAGCAGCTTTAGGGGTGCTCAGCCATGGGGTAAATAATGAACACGAGTGATGACTTTTATTATCTGCAGCTTGAGGGCAACCCTTATCAAGGCAGAGCTGGAGCTGTGCCCACCCAGGGCACAGCCACATCTGGGGCTCGGGACCTTTGCTCGCTCACTCTCCCTGGCTGCTCAGGGAGTCAGGTGGTGCCGTTCCTAGAAGGTGAATAAATTATTACTGCAAATCACTCTGATGAAGTGGCTTTTATTAGAAAGCTAGACACAAAGGGAGCTTGCTGATTGGCTCCCAGTGATGTCATACCCAGCACAGCACTCAAATGCAGAGACACGAATTTTCTCATCTATATTTTGCATATAATTTTCATTTTCTCCTGGCAATAAAGACACCAGTGGAGCCTTTCACTCGGGGAGGGTGGTGGGGGGTCTGTACTGCTCAAGTGGCTGATGAAAGAAAAGCAGCCTTTGTTCCTCTGTCTTGCAGGGAACCTCAGGCTAACAGTTTGCACCCACAAAGGCACTGTGGTTTATTGCTCTATTGCAAACCCATCAGTCCATTTTCTTAGGTGGATAGCAGAGAAATTGGCATTTTTTTGGCTTCATTGTACCTAAAATCATTCTGATCACAGAGATGTTGCTATTTACAAGCTGAAGCTTAAAGTGCAAATAAAGCAACAGCTT
This sequence comes from Platysteira castanea, assembly GCA_013397175.1. Classification (NCBI taxonomy): domain Eukaryota; kingdom Metazoa; phylum Chordata; class Aves; order Passeriformes; genus Platysteira; species Platysteira castanea. The sequence goes on from VYXC01010944.1 coordinate 49,730, forward strand.
TCTGATCCTCATCAGAAGGTGGGAACAGGGCTTTGGGAAAAAACAGGCAGCAAAATCCCAACTAATTATTTATTTTCCAAGTTTCACATGGTGGTTGTTACTCCCTGCAAAGCCACTGTGAGCTCTCAGTGAGGTCTGTCAGAGAGGCAGACTCAGAGACCAGCACACCGCATGCTCTCATTCCTCTTCCCTAACTGAACGTCCTATCGAACTTACAGAATTTGCCTAGGAAACGTTCCAGCTTTAATCATCTCTGGATGCAACAGGCTTGCTGGTGCAGCTCAAACAGCAGAGCCCTGTGTGGAGAGCAGGCATGGAAGCATCCCTTGGCTCACTGAACTGGAATGAACTCCCAAATTCAAGCGAAGGCTGTGGTTTGCTCGGCAGCTCCCTCACGCAAGGCTGCCGCCGTTCTGGCCCCTGCTGTCCCTGCTGACCCTGGACACGGGCAGAGGGGAAGGTTTTCCATACCTTCCTGCCTCCATTATGTACCACCGAGGTGTAAATTTTGCTGGGATGGCCAAGTGTAACATTTCCAGCCCTGGAAACAGGCTCCTGCTTGTTCTGTGCAAACACTGGGCTCTCCTCCAACAGAGCCAGCACAAATCCCGAGCTGACCTACAGGGCCTGCCTATTCCCCTTTGATTATGGCTCCGAAGTCATTTGTCCTACAAGGGCAGAAAACAAAACACATCTATCACTCAGAAGATGTCCTGGAAACCCCCAGACAGTTGCATTGATGAAACTGGACACTGAGGACTACTGGAGAGCTCAAACATAGTTAGATTTGCTGTTCCCGGTCCTGGGGTCATGACTCCTTGCAATATCATCAACTCCACTTTATTCCAGGTGGCTCAAAGTTGGAAATCATTCTCTCTTACCGTCTGAAGATTTGCTGAGCTGCCTGCCCTTTGTGGATAACAGGAGCTGCCCCCAGGCTCCTGGATGTTGGATCTGAGGCTTTTGAAGTCCTGAGGGTGAAGGTGCAAGGAACAGGCATCCGGGAAGGAGAGCGCCTGACTGTGAATCAGAGTAAAAAGGAATGTGAAGGCTGCAATCCTAGGAGAGGATGCTGGCTGAGACACACGGCCAGCATCAGCAAAAAGGGAATGGGCTCTCAGGTTTAAGACCTGGAACAGATTCAAATCACCCCTTTTAGGTCTGACCTCCTTGCCTATCTGAGGGAGACAGCAGAGAGGGGAGGGAGCCATGAATCTTGGATCCAGTCCCTATGTGGCTTGGCCCTACATCCTTCTTTGCTTTTACCACTCCGTGTGTAGAACAGAGGGTTATTAAAAGCACCAGAAGAATCTCAAGTAAAACAATTTTACTGTTTTTAAGAGCTTTGTTATAGCATCTCTGGGGCTCTGGCTTGCACCACCACATAACCATTGTCGGGAAGCTCTAAACAGCCTTTGGATATTGAATTACTGTTCAGAAATGTATCAAATTCCAGAATTGCAACCACTGTCCAAAAAAAGAAGCTTCTGTGGAACAGAACACACACAGACAGCACAGACAACAAAACCATCGTGTTGGCCTAACTCTGCTTCCCATCCATGCCCAGAGCAACAGCCTTGCCCCAGCCTCATTCCAGCGGTGTTATTCCCCTGGGAAGCAGCTGGGCTCTAGAGGAGAACACACTCCCACCTACTCATCACTCACCTCACAACAAGAGCCCTTGTATTGCTTGGCTTTTAATGAAATTGGGGGTTGATATCTGAGTCAGCCCCTCCCTTCCACTTGAGGACAGCATTAGCATCAGTCTGGATTATCATACCCAGTAAGCTGTTCTGGGGTGATATGAATCAAAGCCCTGCAAGTGGGATTGTGTTTAATTAATTGTGGCTGACAGATGAAGGTATTGATCGTAGATTGAGAGGTTCAGGACTGGCCCAGGGCTTAATTATTGCAGGGCACACTGTGTTAGGGTGTTATTTTTTTAATTTCTGGCGATGTAGGAGGGAAGCAGGGGGGAAATAAGTGAATAATTGCAGCTAATTAGAACTTGTGTGCATCCCAAATTAATTTGTTTGAATAATCAACCACCAACAGCAGTGTGATCCAAAAGGAAAAGGAAACAACTGCTCAGAAAGATCTCAATTCCTCCCATAAATTGTGCAATCCTATGTCTGGGATAAATGTTTTACAGAATTGCGGCCCTAAATACAGAAGGGCGGCTGGGCAAAATTATTGAGTGGAAACACTTTGGGCAAGATTATTGAGTGGAAACACTTGCTTTTGCCTAAAATCTGCGATAAATCAAAGGGGCTGGGTGAGGCTGTGGGATGGCAGGGTGTGGACAGCAGATGATGCCCTTGCCGTCGCCTCCATCCTATCCCCATCCATGTGCAACAGGCCCCCTCCGCCGGCCCCCACCCCCTTCCCAGGCGGGACACGGGGGGTGCGGGATGGCCCGGGGCGGATCAGACACACAACTGCTGTCGCCGCGGGCACCCGGAGAGGTGTCTCGGGCGAGGCGAGGGCAGATGGAGGGGAGGCTGCGGCAGCAATCTGTGTCCCGGTGCCCGGCCCCTCGCTCCGGTCCGCGGGATCCCCGTAATCCCCCCCGGCAGCCCTGCTGCTACAAACACTCTCATCACCAGCGCAGCGGGGGCAGCTCAGCACAGCCAGCGAACGATCTAGCGGGGGGTAAATAAAAGGACTGGCGCAGAACAAAAAGCCTGTCAGCCGCCACAAGATGTGCTCTCCACCCCTCGTGCCCCCCAGGAAATTAAAAACCGGAGCCTGTGGTGTGCAGTGTTCTCTGCGGGACTGGACGGGGCACTGGGATGCAGAAGGACAGGGTGGGAAGGGGGAAGTAGGGAGTTAAATGTTTGTCCCAGCTGTCGTTTCTGATGCGATCTATCAAGTGCTGTTACTCTAAGGGACCAGACTACCTGGTCTTTCCAAACCTAAAGAGACCAAGGCACATTTCTGTGTGCTGCTGCCAGCAGCTCCTCCTAGAGAGAGTCCACTACATCCTGCCAGGCTGCTCTGCCTGACACCACCGAAGTCCACGTTTCCATGGAAATGGGAAGAGAACGGATGCCTGTGACACGACATACCTTTTCTGATGTAGATTTGGACCACTTCTAACATCCCTTTCTAGTGACAATCTTCAGGACTGGATATATTGCGGGCACAACCAAAACAGAACAAGAAGGGGGGAAAGATATCTGATGATATGAATCAAACCCTACCATCCTTTCTGGTGAGCAGCAGCTGAACTCGAAAGTGCATTAATCCATTAAAACACCCTTCTAGGCAGGGAGACCCCTGCACTAAATACAATATAATTCACAAGCGGATAGTGAGGATCTGTCCCTCCCCTCTCCGGGCTGGGTCGGGTGAAGTTTCCAGCAGCATTTCCCTGCCGAGGGCTGCGATGGCAGCGCTCGGAGGTTCCCCGGCCGTTCCCCGCGCCCAGCCCGGGCTGCGCAGCGCGGGCCCGCAGCGCCCTCTCCCGCGGCCCCGGGGCACCCCCGGCGCTGCACCCGCAGCAGCGCGGGGCTGCCCTGCCCTGCNCACGGACTAAACCCGACACCACCCAAACCAGCAGCAACTTCTCTGCGCCTTCAGGGATGCTGGCGAGCAGAGAGGTGCAGAAGTCTTTGCCTATCTACAGCTTTCCAGCAACGCTGGGCACTTCAGATAAAGGTGAGGAGGTTCACAGAGGCTTTGCTGAGGGCCTGAGTTTGGCATCTGCCAGAGGAGTGTGGAATAAAGCCATCATCCCTCTCTTGTACATGGTCTCTGCTCATAATGTGAGGTCTGGCTGCACCTTTTGGTGTTGAGCAGCCAAAAACTACCTGGTGTATTCTCGTATCATCATCACAGAGGTTTTGTACAGCCTCTCTCAGCAGCTGCTCCTGTCCCACGCTACCCTGGGCACTGTGCTCCGAGCATCTCCATGCCCACACTGCAGACCAGCCTGCCCTGGACCTCACCCCAGACCCATCACCACAGCACATTAGGAGGAGAAACACGAGATATTTGCAAAGCCAAAGGCAAAGCAATGACAAATTTTGTCTCTGTGGGGAGTTTGCTTGGGACTATTATCATTTTAAAGGGCAAGTTACTGCTCCTAGCACTAGGAGCCAAGGATTTGAACAAAGGAGCTTCATGAATACAGATACATTGCATAGACAGAATAAATAAAGCTGATCCACAGTTGCCATTTTACTTTCCAAGTGGGTGAAAATGAGATGTCCCATCCCCAGGAGATCCAGAAAGGGCTTCAGCCCCTTTGTTAGACACAGAGAAGAGGCTGAGATGCCAGGCCTGGCTAAGTGCTTCCACCCTGTCAGGAGAGCAATGTGCTGGAGAAGTCAGCCTTCCCCCAGGGAACACCACTCCCAGGAAGCAAAGGCTTCCTGGCTGCCATGAAAACACTTGAAAACTGGAAACACTCCTGCCCTTCCTCAGTGCAAGGGACTGCAGGAGGTACCAGTGTCAGAGCCAGACCCAGCTACATCCACAGGACATTCAGCACCACACTGCAGTTCCTGGAATGAAGTCAGCAGAATAAATGACAAATGAAATAAAATGGGATTTCGATTGACCAGAACATGTCATTTGGCCCAAAAGCAAATGAGAAGCCCAGGGCTCCCTCTGAGCAAGAAGCAGCAGCACTGTGCCGTGTCCCAGCCCTGCTCTCCCCAGCGTGGGCACTCATAGCATCTGGCCAGGTGTGCCCTCAGGCCCTACCCTGGCTCATGCACCAGCACCTGCTGCTGGGAAATGAGTTTTTGCAATATTCCTTCCTGCCACACCCATCTCAGACAGCAGAAATAAACATCATGTCTCTCACATCATGTTACATGTCCTCACAAATCCGCCCAGCCAAGACATCCCTTGCAACGCCAGCCTTGATTTGCCCTGACCTCAGTGGGTTTGGCACCAAAGGCATTTTCTCCAGGCTTGGGGAGGTTGTTCCTTCTTTTGGTGCCATTGTGAAAACTCCTGTGTGTGCTGTGTGGGGAGTCAGATGGGGTGAGTGCAAGCAGCCCTGTGGTGACAGGAGGGTGGCTCACAAGGGGTTGTAGCAGGGCTGGGACTCTGCTCCGTGCTCCTTGGCAGGCAGCAGGTCTGTGTTCCTCCTGCTGCTGCTGAGCACACCCCTGCACATATCCCTGTCCTTCAAGTCTCATTTGTCCTACACCTGCAGTGAATGTGTGTATTTTTGGTCTCAGTGAAAAATATGAGCAAGAATTTACCTGCTCAATGGATTCTGCTGGATCCCACGAGTCCACAAAGAGCAGTGTAACACTGGCAGGACCTCCTGGTGGTAATTCCATGTG
>VYXC01010944.1:55278-68996 GCA_013397175.1 Platysteira castanea
CTCAGGTATCGCCCACCACGGGCTAAACCTGACACCACCCAAACCAGCAGCGACTTCTCTGTGCCTTCAGGGATGCTGGTGAGCAGAGAGGGGCAGAAGTCTTTGCCTATCTATAGCTTTCCAGCAACGCTGGGCACTTCAGATAAAGGTGAGGAGGTTCACAGAGGCTTTGCTGAGGGCCTGAGTTTGGCATCTGCCAGAGGAGTGTGGAATAAAGCCATCATCCCTCTCTTGTACATGGTCTCTGCTCATAATGTGAGGTCTGGCTGCACCTTTTGGTGTTGAGCAGCCAAAAACTACCTGGTGTATTCTCGTATCATCATCACAGAGGTTTTGTACAGCCTCTCTCAGCAGGGGCTCCTGTCCCACGCTACCCTGGGCACTGTGCTCCGAGCATCTCCATGCCCACACTGCAGACCAGCCTGCCCTGGACCTCACCCCAGACCCATCACCACAGCACATTAGGAGGAGAAACACGAGATATTTGCAAAGCCAAAGGCAAAGCAATGACAAATTTTGTCTCTGTGGGGAGTTTGCTTGGGACTATTATCATTTTAAAGGGCAAGTTACTGCTCCTAGCACTAGGAGCCAAGGATTTGAACAAAGGAGCTTCATGAATACAGATACATTGCATAGACAGAATAAATAAAGCTGATCCACAGTTGCCATTTTACTTTCCAAGTGGGTGAAAATGAGATGTCCCATCCCCAGGAGATCCAGAAAGGGCTTCAGCCCCTTTGTTAGACACAGAGAAGAGGCTGAGATGCCAGGCCTGGCTAAGTGCTTCCACCCTGTCAGGAGAGCAATGTGCTGGAGAAGTCAGCCTTCCCCCAGGGAACACCACTCCCAGGAAGCAAAGGCTTCCTGGCTGCCATGAAAACACTTGAAAACTGGAAACACTCCTGCCCTTCCTCAGTGCAAGGGACTGCAGGAGGCACCAGTGTCAAAGCCAGACCCAGCTACATCCACGGGACATTCATCACCACACTGCAGTTCCTGGAATAAAGTCAGCAGAATAAATGACAAATTAAATAAAACAGGATTTCGATTGACCAGAACATGTCATTTGGCCCAAAAGCAAATGAGAAGCCCAGGGCTCCCTCTGAGCAAGAAGCAGCAGCACTGTGCCGTGTCCCAGCCCTGCTCTCCCCAGCGTGGGCACTCATAGCATCTGGCCAGGTGTGCCCTCAGGCCCTACCCTGGCTCATGCACCAGCACCTGCTGCTGGGAAATGAGTTTTTGCAATATTCCTTCCTGCCACACCCATCTCAGACAGCAGAAATAAACATCATGTCTCTCACATCATGTTACATGTCCTCACAAATCCGCCCAGCCAAGACATCCCTTGCAACGCCAGCCTTGATTTGCCCTGACCTCAGTGGGTTTGGCACCAAAGGCATTTTCTCCAGGCTTGGGGAGGTTGTTCCTTCTTTTGGTGCCATTGTGAAAACTCCTGTGTGTGCTGTGTGGGGAGTCAGATGGGGTGAGTGCAAGCAGCCCTGTGGTGACAGGAGGGTGGCTCACAAGGGGTTGTAGCAGGGCTGGGACTCTGCTCCGTGCTCCTTGGCAGGCAGCAGGTCTGCGTTCCTCCTGCTGCTGCTGAGCACACCCCTGCACGTATCCCTGTCCTCCAAGTCTCATTTGTCCTACACCTGCAGTGAATGTGTGTATTTTTGGTCTCAGTGAAAAATATGAGCAAGAATTTACCTGCTCAATGGATTCTGCTGGATCCCACGAGTCCACAAAGAGCAGTGTAACACTGGCAGGACCTCCTGGTGGTAATTCCATGTGTCTTTTGTGTGCTGGTGATAGAGGATTTGGTTTTTCTTAGCACTTCTTTGCTTTGTCTTGGGTCTTCCACCACTGCTGGCTGTGGTAACATTGAGAGCACCAACTTCAGGGTGTGCAGACACCAAAGTGAGGAAATGCCCCTTTTGGTACTTTGGGTGAGGAACAGATCGAATCCAAAACAGACATGGGCAAGGCTCCCATGCCCCTGACCCCATCACTGACCGTATACACTCACCCTGGCATCAAACATTGTGCCAGGGTGCCGTGTCCAGCTGCTGAGTCTGCAAAGATTCCCCTCTGTTCACTCTGTCTCCACTCTATTCGTGGTCATCCCAGCTGCTGGACTGGCACCACCATGGCATTAACCTCCGGAGGGTGACAGTGACACTGTCCTGACAGAGCTCTCCTGGCTGAGGCGCTGCCAGTGCTCACACTTCCTCACTCACTTTGACCTGGGCAGGTTCCAAACCCACCTCTCCCACCACACTGCCCACAGCTCCGTCCCGAGCTCGCACTGCCTGTTACTGCAGCAAAGAAGTGAATCCCAGTAACGTGAGGACACTTGCAGAGCTTTGCAGGGACTGCAGTTTGCAGTCCATGCCTCCAGGGTGACATTGCAGATGAAAATCAAAATGCCAGAAATGACAAAAGGGATCTCTAGAAAGCATTTTCTGCTTTTAGGCAGCTAAGGGATGAACAGATAATGGTTCACGGGGCTTAGGTCAGTCTTGTCTGAGATACACTGATCCTTCTCCTTGCTGTGTCCTTCCAACCTCCCCAGAAACACCTCAGCTGAGTCTGCAACTCCCAGGTCTGTCTTTCCAGGGGCTGCAGTAGCTTATTTGTTAAAATCTCTGCAGGTACTAAGACTTCTCAGGAGCCCTCAATCTTGACAGAGCAGCAAATATTCACAACTGTAAATGTGCCTTGCACAATTTGTTCTCAGATTCCTGCTAACTGCATCAAAGTTTGGCTGATGCCCTCTTTTTCTGCGCTTTCTTTTATGCAGGATGAAGATCTCATTTTGCCACTACCTTGTGGTATTTATGATGTGTGAGGTTACACAGGGTCCCAGCTCTGTACCCTCGTGTCCTTTCCTCGTCACACAGACACAAGCTGCAGCGTTGTCACTTCAGCAGAACGTGCTGAAGGCATTTGGGGGACACTCACAGTGGCATTTTCCAACTGCTCCTTGGGGATTTGATCTCTTCTTTCTTAGAAGACCTTCTGTCCTTGAAATACAGCTTGAACTTTTCACATGAGACCATAATTGCTAAACATTCCTGTGCTATTTAGAGACATCTTTGCTCTGTTGATAACAGTGACATGCACAGGAAAGCCACTGCTCTGCTGCCACTCCATTTACTGGCAACAGATGACACGGTCACCTCTATCACTGAGGGATAAAACCTGTTGTGCGTGTGTCACGTGGTTGTAAATGTCTCCCTAACAGTTGTCTCTTTGGTAGGGCTGACTCAAGGCTTGCAAATATTTGGAAGGAATCTGGCGTTTTTACATCCCAACAGCCTCTGAACTGGCAGTACGCACCTTTCCTGGGCCACGTCCCAGCCTCAGGAATCCAGCAGGTATCTGCTGTGTGCTATTACAAACCAGGATTTCATCTGAGGTTGATGACCCCAGCTCTTGTTAGCAGACTGATGGCTTTGTGATTATGATTGTCCTCAGCTTCTGTCTTGAAGATGTCTCTGTGCCTGTGTGACAATGTCACTGGGCACCGCCCTGACTCCCACTCCTCCCTGCTTGCTGTGCTGCTGAGACACTGAATAAACCACAGGGAAAATTCGTCCCTGGGGTGCAGGATGGTGTCACTCCCCTCATTTCACAACAAGGTCAAGAGCAGAATCCCTGAAACCTGCTAGCCTAGGAAACGAACCAAAATCCCTGCTCAGAGGGATTCAAGTTCAGCTCCTGCTCGTGGCATCTGCCGAACAGGCCATGCAGCACCAAGCAGCCCTGAGCAGCAGGGCAGAACCTTGTCCTACCTCCCATACCTGTTACCCACGAGTAGCACAGGGCTCACAACTGTTACTCTCTGGCCTGCCAAGCAAAAATTGCTATTTCAGTCAGAACATTGGAGGCTGATGGAAATCTGACAGTCCATGGCTAAGCTGCCAGCTGGGAAGTGGGTGGAAATGAATCTTTTGTCAAATAGTTAAACTGCCTTTTCTCCAGATTAATTAATTCACAAAGAACATATCCCTTCCTGGGTTTCAGCGCTGAAAACAAAGACAGTCTCGCCTCCCCTGCACTATCTGTCAGTCGTACCACAAAGTGCGGAAGCGCTCGCTCCATTGTTCCTCATGTGATCAAATCCTGGGGAAAAAAGAAAATCCCTGCACTGGCTTCCAATTTTCCTGAGGTTCTGAGCTGCCCCACATCAATTTTTCCACGGTTGCACCCAAACAGCTGGTTCTGCCTTGAGCTGATCCACAGGGCCCTGACCCCAGCAAAAGCCCCAGCACTCAAGGTATTGCCCAGTTCTATCCTCAGCCCCAACTTCCCTCAGTTTGTATTAAATGCCAGGTGTCTGTTTGATATCTCCACCGCAGTGGCAACCCTCAGATCACATTTGGTTTCCCATGGACCAGATCCAAGGAGTGATGGATGGCTGGACGGGTGCCCAGCTGAAAGCTCAAGAGCCCAGCAGTGAGAAGCATCTCAGCACCTGTGTCTCGACAGAGACAGGAGCAGGCTGAAAACGCAGCTGTCCACAGGCTCCTGCTCCTCATCTGGTAGCACAGTTCCTTGGATAATCTCAAAGCCTGCTCATCAGGTGCTCGGGGTACAGCTGTGCCCTTTCCCAGCCCCATGTCCTGTGCAGCTGCCCAGACCTGTCTTTCTCACCTTCAACTGCCAGCTAAGTGCTAAATCCGTCGCAGTCTCCAAAGATTATCAGCTCTTTTCCTGTAAGGGAGCTTTGTTTGGGGAAGGCTTCGTCACACACCTCTGCATTTGGCACCTCAGCACTCCACTTGAAGTGAAAACCAAGCTCAGTAACACCTCTCCCCTCCAGAGCAGGACACAAGACAGTCACAGCATGTGCAGACTCCCACGGCCCACAGTCCCACCTCTGGAGCAGTGAGATACCTGGGAAAGGGAGAGTAATCCCTCCCTGCTCACCCTCTAGATATGAAGGGAATTCACAGCCCTCTACAGCAATGCTCTGGAGCTGAAGGGTTCCTTTTCAGTCAGCTCTTCCTTGTACAGAAGCTGGTCCAGACCACCAGATTATTCTTTCCTGGTTATTTTTTATACTATACAGTTTTTGAGGTTAAGGAGCAACTAAAACTGTCCTTGTAAGCCTGAGTTTGGCTAAGGAGAGTGTTCCGTCAGCAGCTGATTCCTCAGGGGGAAGTCACTGAAAGTCTGTTGTTCCTTTGGAGATGAATGACCTCCTCCAGACAGCAGATGGAGCAGTCACTCACTGCTGAGGCCTTCTGCAGTGGGATGTTTCAGCTAGAGGAAAAGGGGAAGGAATAAAGTGACAGTCTGTCTTGGCGTCTTCTGAGAAGGGAAATGTCACAACAGTCCTTTCTGAAATCCAGAACTCTCTTCCAGAGAGCAGCAGAAGTAGAGAAGCATCAGTTTGTTTCCTTCCGTACTTTTGTGAAGATGAAGGAGGAAGAGTCCTTCTCAGTACGTCCACCATGGAGAGGCTTTCAGTGCCTGCTCTCTTCTCTTTAGCCCCTTGTCTACCAGAGCACAAGGCCGTGGTCCACCAGTGCCCAACAGCCTTTTCTACACGAGATGTGCAGTGCTCCGAAGCACGGAGATCAAGCACCCCCTCACCCCAAGCAGCCTGAGGACGCTGCAGGGAAGCAGCACCAGCAGCTGTGCAGCACTAACAAAGCACAGTCTGAGCTCCCAGAATGAGACAAAGTAAATCACATGCAGACTTGCAAAATGCAGTTTCTGGAGCCTGAGCTGGTTGATCACCCAGAAATTTCCCTGGGAATCTACCTGGGTTCCCCTTTGATCTCTTCTGGTTAGTATTTCTCCTTGTCATGTGTGATGCCCAGCCTCGAGGCAAGACATCTTCAGAAGGCTTAGAAGTGCCACAGAACTACAAAGAAAAAAGGAATTTCGTGCTCACAAAGCCTCAGCAATATCTATACACTCACATAGGAAAAAACAGGTCTCAAATACTTAAAAAAGGACCTACTCTGTTCTGGATTTCTGTGGTTTTCCAGTGTCTTACAGCTTTATTTCAAGATCATAGGATACTTTCTTTGAAATCTTGAAGTCCTTCCACACACAACCAGTTTTAGCACCCATTTGCTTCTCCGCCCCCTTTATTTTATATGCATATTGTGGGTGTTCTGACTGTGCATCACTTTTCTCAACCACGTTTCCATGTCTCTGATTGTTGTCTCTTTATGGAACAGGTTAGAGACCTCTTTCACCACCTTAGACAATCTGGCTCCATGTGCAGCCACAATCACTACCTCCAGCCTCATTTAACACCAAGCACTCTGTGTCCTATGCTTCCTGTATTCACACAGAAGGAGAGTACCAGGGGCATCTTTGTCACAGCAAATTCCGTGGCCCACACCTCTGTGGACAGATCTAGAGCCACCAGCTTTGCCAGGCACCACTATTTATGAGCTGTGTCTGTTAACGCACAACCCGGGGGGCGTCTGAGCAGTTTACAGTAAGAACTGTGAAATACACAAATAGGTTTGGCAGTCTCAGTAGTGTCATTCTCAAACAACTGCCTCTCAGAAGACCAATACACACATTCACTGCAAAGCCTGATCCAGGGCTTCAGCTGGCATGTTAAAATACGCCCAGCTTGCAATATTGCATAAGGCACATCCTATCCGGATCAGCCACCCCCGAGAGAGCAGGACTGTGCACCTGACTGCACATTCTGCAGCTCCCGGAGCTGAGGCAGAGCCTGGAAGGTGCTAAGGAAGAGACAGGGGTCAGGAGGGTGGAGCAGAGGTGGTCCTAGTGCTGCTCGGTGGGAAGCAACATGACCTGTAAGGCAGGATCCCCGAGGATGGGCAGCTGATGTCACCTCACGCTGTCCCCAGCCTGAGTAATTCTCCCACAGTCTTGTGGGTGACTAGAGTGGCAAAATGACAGCAAGCCATCAACAAACCAATCAGAGACCACAAGGGGAGGGTTCCTGGGAGGAATTTTTAAATCAGGAACCAGTAAGGAAAGATTAGGGAAGATTGCCAATGGGGGGAGCCTATGGGGCGTCGAGGAATGCAGAACTTTCTGGAGAGAGGGGAAGGGTTCCAAGGCGATTGACAGCTACGGGTGTAGGCAGAGGAGGAGTTTTGAACAAGGCGGGTTGAATTTGGATAGGATTGGCATGGGGTGGGGCAGGATTTGGGTATGACAGTCTTTTGGGCAGAGGGGAAAACTCTGAAGGAACCAAATGAACTGGGGAATAGGGAACAGTCTGTTTTAGCTCAAAAGGCCCTGATAAATTCATCAATCCCCTACCACACCCATGGACACACACCCCCATGCCCACTACCCAGACTGGCTACTCCAGACGTGCATGGGACACACACTAAGGGAGGAACAGGAACAGGTTATGTTCACGCTGATAGCTCCAGTGCATTTTTGCTAGTAAAACTGTGGCGCTCTCAGCCAGACATAAAGCCTTTTCCCTCTCTCCTGCTCATGGAAATCTGACCTGAGGCTGTCCTGTCCCTTCCAAAGTGCCCTCAGAAGCACCCCCCCCATACAGCTCTGCAAGCTGACAGACCCTACAGCACAGCAAACACTTGGCTTCTCTATTCTCACCTCTCCAGGCCTGCCTAAATCCTTCTTCCCTAGTCCTCTGCCACGGCAAGGGCTTCAGCCTTAAAGGCTGCAAATCAAAGGCTTCTTAAGGATCCAGCTTTTGGGAGTTTTCTACAACAGTAACAGAAATAAAGGTTGCCCTTTGGGCATGTAATTTTGCTGGTGGGGTTGTACTACACCAGTTTGTTAGTCTGAGGTAATGATGAGGTTTTAGCAATGCCCTTTGTATTACAAGAATTAGGTCAGGTTCAGTAGGCACCAAACATTCCAAGGCACATTCACTCCCAACAACGCTGGCACTGCTGTTAGTCCTGAAATGATGTGAATATGAATTATAACAACTATAATACGGAATCCAAAGTATTTACAATGAGATACAACCCACAGAACACTCACCAATGGGTATGCAAATTGGATGCATGGAGGGGACTGCAGAATAATTTGAGTTTGGATTTCAGAGTTCCTTCCCAGAGATAAGACTGAGCATCTGTCATCCATCTTCTACCTTGCCAAGTTGAGAATACATGAAAACACTCCAAGCATTGCTCTGCTCACATACACCCATCCTTTCTTCTGAACAGCACACAACACACCTCTAACACATCTAATCACACTCATGTTTACAGGGCCACATCCTAGAGATAAACAGGGGTTTAGCTGCACCTCTCAGCACCTGACCGTGTTGCAGCTGGAGTCTCACGGGAGCCAGACTGGAAATGCAAACACCTTCCCACCAAAGTTTCTCACTTCCTGAGACTTCCTGTCTTCTTCCCACAAATTTTAGTCGTTCCATCTCTATTGAGCTGAACCATTTGTTCCAGAAACAAGCAGCTGAGCAGTCACTGCCACCACCTCTGATTGCTTGGGGTGTTCACCAGCAGAGGTGGTGGCTCACACCTGCTCCAGTTCCTGTGGATTTTCTGGAAGCCAGGCTGGTCACCACAGGGCGTGAGCAACCAGCACTGCAAAACCCAGCAATTTGGCTCCAATTGAAAGAAAGGCATAAAGTTGGACATGGATGATGCCAGCTCCAGGCCTGGTGTCTCAGGCAAGATGGAAACAGTTCTACCTCCCACTGCTGAGCTCTCAAAAACTGGGAGATGGAAAGGTCTCCAAGGAAAGCAGATTCATAACCTGGGAGGGAAAGAGAGAGATTCTCTGTGCAGAAACACTTCTGCAACATCAAATCTCTCCAGCGTGGTTCAGATCCTGCAGAATATCCACACGACTTGCATCTGGCAGCTTCAGACTCTTCCCAACTCTCATTCTGGGAACAGAGTTGCCAGAAAAGCTGATACTAATTATTTAAAACTGGGACTTGCATGTTTCCCGTGTGATTCTACTTCTGAAGCGCTGCACGACTGAGAAGAGGTTTGCAACTGCCAAGACATGAAAGAGTGTTTGTTATTAACACATCACTATATAATCAGGGGCTTAGCAGGGGGCTGGGCATGCACATGATTCTTCCTCTGTTGCTGACAGTGTAGATAGAAGTCCCCAGGTATCCCATTAGGTGACAAGTGAGAATGAGTTCTGCAGCCAAAACTAGGCAATTTGGCACAATTTAGTAGAGAGATGGCATTTTTTGCTCAAAAAGGGCCCAGAATTGGAACAGCACGAGATGTTTCAGATTGAGATTGAGCTGTGCTGGCCAAGCTGAGTGGGTGTCTCACAGAGCAGAGCAGCAGTGGGTGCTGAAGTCCAGGACTGAGATCTGCTGGCAGAGCTCAAATGGGGAATGTTGCCCAGTTTCTGAGAACAACACAGAGTCTGTATTTTAATTAGAGTTCCTCTGCTCATCTGCATGGCTCAGCAGAAACTTTCTGAATTTTCCAGGCCTTTATCAGGATCCATCCAAAAAGCCTACCTTCAATTTGTTTCTTCTCCTCCCCCAGTGAAGCCACACCAGTAGCAACCACCCACCCCACGTGTTCTGCTGTTGGCTCCCATGGAATGTCACGGGTAGGCACTGATTCCATGTCCATGGAGTGATGTGTGGTTCTGGAAAGAGCGCCCAGCTCGGATTACAGGAGGCCTGTGAGCAAAGGCAGTCTGACAGCAAGGTATGATGGCACACAGAGGAGGGAGCTGGACACACAAAACCCGAGTAACAGGGTGCCTGGGGAAGGCAGAGGTAAGGGACAATACATTGGGAGTGCTGCACAGGACAGGAGCTAAGAGGGCTGCAAGGACCTGCCATCCAAATTGTGCCCTGGGTCCTGCCCAGTGTTCATTAGCTCCAGCGAGAGATCCCACCCCAGGCACTGCAGACACACATGTGATCCTAATAACAATAAAGAACTCATACTTTGGGAAGGCTCCTCCCCTGCCTCCATTGTGCGCTGGCCTGGAGTTCAACTGGCCAAAGTAGGTCAAAGGGAATGCAGCTCATTTGAATATGGAAATTCAACTTAATAAGGAGCAAAGACAATTGCTTTAAGCTTGTAAGTTCAGAGTAAGAAAAACAGGTTTCCAGAGCTCCTTTGGGAACTAGAAGCTTTGGTTTTCACCCCTTGCTGCTGTTTCCTCCCCTTGCCCACCCTCGTTCCCTTCTCTCTTGTCTCCTGCCTAATGAGGGTCTGGCAAACCCTCATTTCTCCAAACCAAGCCCATGGTCTGAAAAGCAAATTCAGTGAGGTCAAAAGCTCACCCATACAGGTCTGTCAGCTCTGAGTGGCCTGAGAACAGGTGCCACATGTGCAACTCTCCATAGCTAATCTTCAAACAAGCAAAAAACACATCCTTTGTCTGCTTCCTGCAGAAAAAGGGGTTTTTCCCACCTTTTCTCTATTTTTTCCCACCTTTTCTCTTTGTTTTTCCTAAAGGGAACAAGTTCCATTTCCAATAACTGAACACTGATTAAAACCACTGTCCCTCTACCACCCCCCAAGTCACAAGCAGCTTAATACCAAAAAATTGTCAAGGAAAAGATTTCTTATACAAGGACTTCATAACACCAGGGAAAAGAAATGCAGGAAAACTGTTGACATTAAATTTTAACTCTTTCCATTCTAAAAAATCTCTTAACTCCTACCCTTCTCTTTCCATGCTTTTAATAAAAGTATCCCAGTGAAAACTCATTGAGATCAGTTTCAACTCTTTGAAATGACACACAGCAGTGACCCAGAAGCAATCAGCTTGCTATTTCCACAATTAAACAGGTATTTAATTAATACTTTGTGTTCATAGCTCCTATGAATCCAACAGCCCTAGGTCCGTCTCTGTTACCTCTAACTGGAGTTAATGGGGTGGCTCAAGGGCAGGCAACCAAGAGCTGGACTTCAGTTCTCAGCTGACAGTTAGTTCACCTCACATTTTGCTGTTTGAGGCAAATCTAGATCTCCATTGGCTTAAAAAATAAATGCTGGCCAAGAAATGGGCATTTAGCTCTTTAACTGAGCAGGTTCTCTGAGGGAACTTGTCTTTTTATAAACCTCTTATTTTTGTTAGCAGATTGTAGAACGAATCTTACAATTATCTTTGCAGCCTTGTTCAAGTGCACTGACAGAACTGTCCATGGAGGCTGAACACCAGTAGTTTACAAAGATCAAACTGAGGTGGTTCCTCCTCAGCAGCTTCCACTGCGTTGATGTGGAAACTGCACCTGCTGTAGAAAAAAAACAACTTCAGTCTTCAGGGCAACAACTGCATCAGCACCAGGTGACAAACTAATCACCCCAGAGTGGAATTGTGCCTTAATTCCCCAAAGTATTGCTGGGTCAGATTGCTGCTCACAGCCACACCCTGACAGGGGACCAATAACGGGGTCCCCACGCAGTGACAACGCTCTGGGTTGAGGCTGCCCCGTGGGCACATCTAATTATGATGTTCTGTGACAAGGCTATAAATATCCCTGGTCCCACAGGTGAAGTCCTCATTGCAGCAGGGGTTTTGGGCAGGTATTTACTCTGTTCTCTCTGCCTGCCTGGGTTGGAGGGCTGTTTGTAACCATGAGAGCCTCAAAGGCCTCTACCCCGGGGAATGTGAAACCAGCAAGATTTCATAATCACAGACAGATCAAACATCAGCCAGAAAAGCACTGAAGGGGAAATGATTAAATTTGTTCAAATGAAAAAGCTACTGACAAAACCCGAAGACCACCTGAGCAAAGGAAAAGAGGGGTTACACATTATCAGAGCAGCTCTGGTGGGCTGAACAGGGTCTGAGAGGAGATGATCGGTCTGTGAAGGGGTGCTACAGCAGCAAGGCATTTGAGCATAAAGAACTGTTTGAAGGATCTGTTGAAGAATAGGGAGGGCAGAAAGGCCTCTAGTATGTTTTCAGGATTCTTAAAGATCATCACATTATCGTAATGCTTTAGGCTCACAAACCCAGTCAATGCCCCTGGTCACCATCAGCTGTCAGGTGAGGAGGGATTTTTCTCACTCTCTCCTTCACCAGCAATGCAAGCCTCCATCATCCACCTGTCCTGCCCACCTTTGCACTCTCAAAGCTCTGAGGAATGACTTCAGAGGAAGAGAATACATAAATAAATGAGGAAGTCCTTTATGGCAATGCCTAGTAAGAAAGGGAACCCGGCAGGCAGCCAAGGAGCACTGAGGGCCAATCATGAATTCATGACAATGGCTGCTGACTAAATACCATCCTAGAAAGAAAGAAAAATCAACAAAAAAGCCTTCCACTACTCTATCTCCTTTACTGCTTACTTTGTCAGAGTCTGAGGAGATGACAATCACTCAAAACACAGAACTGAATAAGAAAATTATCGGCTGCCTCAGCCAACGCGCTGTGGCACACAGTTGTCAAACTCTTGCAAATTTTGTCAGAAGTCTCTGAGCGAACGTTGCTGTGATTTCTAAAGAAGCCCGGAAAAACTCCCTTTCATTAAAAAAGGAAACCTCCCTTCTTGCTCACTACAGCCCCGCTGTTCTGGGTGCAGCAGGCAGCCAAGGGCGTTTCCAGCGCTGCTCCCAGCACAGGAGGCCTCGGGGCTGTGGGCAGGTCTGATGAGGACACCTCACCCCGGGAATGGCACCGAAGAGGGCGAGACCAGGAACATTTCCACAAAAGAGAAATAATAACCAACCCAACTAGGTCGGTTATTCTACTAGGGTTGGTTATTAGCTTTGGACAGTGACTGAATTGCTGGATGTGAGCCTCTAGAGAAACTTCGGTGTGAGGCAGGGCAGAGGAGTTGTGGGATCATAGGCACTGCGCTGTTGGGGCAGAGTGGAAACACAACACAGACCCACACGGGTGTTGGGAAACAAAGAAATAACGGCACCGTGAGGAGGAACCCAGGGGAGGGGATGGAGCTGCAGTACCAGGTACATAGGAGGGTGCAGGCACGATGCCAAGCCAGGCATCAGCTCAGCGCTACTGAAAGCCCCGGCACTAGGGCAGTGCTCACCGCGGGCTCCTCTCCCCGGCTCCCCGCTCCCGAGGGCCCGGCTGCCTCGGCCCGGCCCGTTCCCGGAGACCCCAGCCCGGCGGTGCCGGCACGAACCGCTGCCCCGCCATCTCCCCTCACGCCGCACCGCCCCACGCCGCCTACGCTATTCTCGTACAGAGTTACGCAAGTGGCGCAGCCGCACCACAGGGCCGCACGCATATTGCGCAGGAGCGCCATTCTCGTACCGAGGTACGCAGGTGGCGCAGCAGCATGGCCGGGCAACACGCAGGTTGCGCAGGGGGAGCGCTATTCCCGTACCGAGTTACGCAGGTGGCGCAACCGCACGGCCGGGCCGCACGCAGGTTGCGCAGGAGGCGCGGTGCGCCGCGATTCCCGAAGCGGTTTACGCCACCCGGCGGCCGGCGGGGGCGGGGCGCTACGGAGGCGGCGTAAGGAGGCCCCCGCCGGCGGCGCCCCGCCTCAGCCGCGGCGGCGGGGGAGGAGGAGGAGGAGCGGAGCGCGCCCGGCGCGATGTGGCAGCGGTCGGTGTGCGTGGGCCTGCTGGCCCTGGCGCTGGGCTACCTGTGCGTGCTGGGCCCCGAGCTGCCCCCCGCGGCCCTGCGGCAGCTCTCGGCCTCGCTGCTGGGGACGCTGCGCCGCGCCCGCTCGCTGGAGGCGCGCACGGTGGCGGCCTGGCAGGCGGCCATTGTCCGCCCCGCGCGCGGCTGGGCGCGCGTCGCCGTCGGGTAGGTGCGGGAGCGCGCGGGGAGCGCCCCTGGCGGCGGGGCGG
>VYXC01010944.1:69919-150358 GCA_013397175.1 Platysteira castanea
TGTGGCAGCGGTCGGTGTGCGTGGGCCTGCTGGCCCTGGCGCTGGGCTACCTGTGCGTGCTGGGCCCCGAGCTGCCCCCCGCGGCCCTGCGGCAGCTCTCGGCCTCGCTGCTGGGGACGCTGCGCCGCGCCCGCTCGCTGGAGGCGCGCACGGTGGCGGCCTGGCAGGCGGCCATTGTCCGCCCCGCGCGCGGCTGGGCGCGCGTCGCCGTCGGGTAGGTGCGGGAGCGCGCGGGGAGCGCCCCTGGCGGCGGGGCGGGAGCGCGCCTGGGCCGGGATGCGCATCCCGGTGCCCACGTGTGCGGGATGGAGCGTGCGGGGGCGGATGTGCTGCGGCCCGGCCAGCACAGCCATGTACCTGGGATGTACTGCCCCGCCCAGCTGAGGCCCCAGCGGCAGAGATGCCTCCAGCTCTGGCGTCCCCAACAGCAGCAGGACCTGGAGCTGCTGCAGTGAATCCAGAGGAGGCCACGGAGATGCTCCGAGGGCTGGAGCCCCTCTGCTCTGGAGCCAGGCTGGGAGAGCTGGGGGTGCTCACCTGGAGCAGAGAAGGCTCCAGGGAGACCTCAGAGCCCCTTGCAGGGCCTAAAGGGGCTCCAGGAGAGCTGGAGAGGGACTGGGGACAGGGGATGGAGGGACAGGACACAGGGAATGGCTTCCCACTGCCAGAGGGCAGGGATGGATGGGAGATTGGGCAGGAATTCCTGGCTGTGAGAGTGGGGAGGCCCTGGCCCAGGGCGCCCAGAGCAGCTGTGGCTGCCCCTGGATCCCTGGCAGTATCCAAGGCCAGGTTGGACGGGGCTTGGAGCTCCCTGGGCTAGTGGAAGGTGTCCCTGCCCATGGCAGGGGATGGAGCCAGATGACCTTGAAGGTTCCTGACAACTCAAACCCTTCTGTGATTCCATGAAAAGAGCCGGATGTGAGTGCAGCACCTCCCGCAGCGCTGCTTGGTCCGAGCTGGACATTGGCCAAGGGGATCAATGATCCAGAACACTCCTGTGGTGGGGATTTAGGCTGGGCTCAGGCCCTGTTGGCAGCCCTTGTCCAGAGACATTATTCCCAGCTTCTTGGTCTGTAAAACAAATTTATGTACAGAGTGAGGGTTGGGGTCAGTTGGAGCTGCTGGTCCATCCAGCACAGGCTGGCAATAAACAGGTACCAGAGACAAGTTTATAAAGTGGAGAAGGCAGCAAAGCCTTCGCCTTTGGGTAGAGGAAACTGAGTCCAGGCAGAGCTGGAGAGAGATGAGAGAAGGGACAGGGAAGGCAATGGATGTTGAGCTCAGGGAAATTCAACCCCCTTTCTCTTTTTAGAGTGGGAAGAGAACAAGGGGAAAGTTGAGGAATGTCACATTGATCTTAAATGCTGGGTTTAAGTCTGACCATGAATCCAGACGTTGTATTTAGCACTTGACTCACTTTCTTTTAAACATATGGGCATTGTAGGATAACTTGACTTTGCCTGGAAGATTCAGCCTTTGGGTGTTGGAAGGAGTACTTCTTCCATGGCTGTGTAGCTCTGTGTTAGCAGAGGAATGTGACTTAGTTTCGTCTCCTTGGTTCTGTAATGATTCATTAAAACATAAAATTTGGGCTAAAATGCTGCTTGAGCTTGTGGTTTCTTTTCTCTGCCATACAAGGGGATTTCTCTGTCCTCAGTGTAGGAGGTGATGCAATCCAGAGGATTTCTGGGCTGGTTACCTTGTGGAGTGGAAAGCCTCAGGGTTTTTCATGTCCTTCATTTCATTTGATGCAGCTTTGCAGTGTTGCAGCCCAAATCCTGAGAGGTCACTGCCAAGGGAGTGTGGAGTGCTCAGCTGGCAGGGAGCAGGAACTGGCCCTTGGAGATGTGGAGAAAGTCAGGGATCCTGCACAAGTTTGATACATGGTTTGGATCCCTGTCCGGGAAACGTGGGGCAGAGGAGCAGGAATGGCACTTGACAGCAGCTCCAGAAGATGCTTAAATAATTGCTGGTCATCTCAGGAAGTATTTGTTGCATGTTGATATCACTCGGAAACCACAGAGTGAGACAAGGGCAAGTGTTTATAAATTGTCTTCCTGGGGTTCTGGTTCCAGCCAGAAACTTTCCTGTCTTCTAGTCTGAATTAGACTGTGATTAAATCAGTGAGAAATGGGGACTGGAAGTTAGACTTTCCATAAAGCCTGGATCTGCTGAAATGGTTCTTACCCCTCCCTTACCATCACGGATTTTTCTCCTGTTTCCACTGCATGCTATTTCTGTACGTTTGGGATGGTCCTTCAGAAACTGCCGTTTTCAAATATTTCAACTGACAAATTGCTCTCTTGACTTTCTGTAAACAGAACCAGCCTGTATGGGGAGCTTGTGTGTGGCTTTGGGTGTTATTAGGAATAGTTGAAACTCCAGAGGCTGATCTAGCTGACTTAAACACTTTCAGTTTTGTTTTAAACAGGTCTGAATCGCATGCACATTTAAAACCCAAAATACATGTATTTTTAAAAGCTTCTAGGAATTTAAAATGCCACCATTACTGTTCCTGTTCTTTTTGAGTGAGCCCAAGGCAGGAAATGAAGTAGAACCTGTACTGTAACATACTCAGCCACCTTTGGACCATGCAGCTTTCCTTGTTTTCATTCAGCAGGAAGTTAGAAATCCCCCTCTGAGCACAATAAAAGCTAGTCAAACGGAGAAAGCTTCAGGAGAGAATTTCAGGAAATTCCTGTGCCTTCTGTCCCTTTGGTTGGTTGTTCTCCCCCTGCACAGTCGGAGATGTGACCTCACTGCACTCCCACGTGCCCTGAGGTCTGTCTGGTTTTCCCAGGACGCCCTCTCCTTCTCTCTCCCAGCGTGAACGCCTGCGTGGACGTGGTTCTGTCCGGGGTGAAGCTGCTGGAGGCACTGGGCCTGGAGCCCGGCGAAGGGAAGAACCACGCGGTCCTGAACTCCAGGCAGGACCTGAGGGAGGCTTTTGCCCACTTCATGGAGAGAGGGGCAGCTGCCGAGCGCTTCTTCAGCGACGCCGAGGCGTTCCAGGCCATCGCCCAGACAGCCTCGGAGCACCCCGCCGCACAGGTGGGTCTGCACCTGCAGCAGAGCCCTGGCAATCCTCGTCCTTCCTTCCCTGTCACTACTGGCTTTCATTCTCCCTCCTGAGAGAAAACCATTGAGGAAGAAGCTTGTGGTGTAGCTTGAGTTGTGTTAATGGTTTTCTGTGGGATTCTGCCCCTGCTGCAAACGGGAGGGGTTTAAATGGTCTCTCCCCTGCTGACATTCCCAAACTGAAATGTCAGAGATGCCTGTTAGGAGCCAGGTGGGGCTGAGGCTGTGAAAGAGCCTCCAACACCTTGGGATGAGGCCGGGAGTGAGGAATCACCTGATTTTTAGCTGTATGGCCTGTTTTCTGTGAGAGAAGCCAGGAATGGTTTGGCTTGGAAAGGTCCTTAGAGCCTATCCAGTGTCACCCCTGCCGTGGGCAGGGACACCTTCCACTGTCCCAGGCTGCTCCAAGCCCCATCCAGCCTGGCCTTGGACACTGCCAGGGATCCAGGGGCAGCCACAGCTGCTCTGGGCACCCTGGGCCAGGGCCTCCCCACCCTCCCAGGGAACAATTCCTGCCCAATATCCCATCTGTCCCTGCCCTCTGGCAGTGGGAAGCCATTCCCTGTGTCCTGTCCCTCCATCCCCTGTCCCCAGTCCCTCTCCAGCTCTCCTGGAGCCCCTTTAGGCCCTGCAAGGGGCTCTGAGCTCTCCCTGGATCCTCCTCTGCTCCAGGTGAGTACCCCCAGCTCTCCCAGCCTGGCTCCAGAGCAGCCCTTGAAGCATTTCCGTGGCCTCCTCTGAGCACCTGTGACCCTCAGGACAGTCCCTATTCACTGGATTTCAAGCTCAAATCAGAGTTTTACTGGAAAGTGTGACCTTTGTTACTGAAGAAACTTTACAGTTCCTTTCACTTCATGTGGACACAGGCAGCAGGTTTCACCTCGACCTCAAACTGGAGGAAGAATTGCTGCAGTATTGAAATGATTCCTTGTCAGCCTTGCTACAAAGCCACAGGGCTTTAGCCACAGAAGGGTTGCACAGGAGTAAGGGCTGTTTATGTGCTGAATGAGTTGGTTTTTACAGCACTGTCAATGTTATGAATTAATTGATTTTTAAAGGGCCATTACCTGAAGGTGAATATTTAGATTAAAAATAAAGAATGCTCAACTTGCTGAGATCTCACAGAGAATTGTAAAATCGATTTGCCCTCAGCCCCAGTAACCGTTAGTAACTTGGGTACTGCTGAACCCTGTTCTAAAAAGCCAAAATCTCCAGCTTGTGCTGAGGACTAAATGTGTTTAAAGGTCCCAAAGCAAGGGGATGCCCACACCCAGCTCTGTTTGTTTTACAGCTTTACGTGGGAGGAAATGCTGCTCTCATCGGGCAGAAGCTCGCGACAAATCCAGACCTGAAGGTACACACATGCTCCAAACATTTCATGCTGTTTGCTTGTCTTCTTTAATTTGCTTCTCATGTTAATTCTGTGTAGGTTTTGGGGATCTGGCAGTTACTTCTTCGATTCTGCTGGTGGGACATATGGTTGGACTTCCAAGCTGATTTTTAAAAATTGGATTATTAACTTTTTAAAATCAGTTTTCTAGGTGATGCTTAATTTAGGCAAGAGATGTGGCAAGGGACACCTTGTTTGTTTTTCCTTTTTTTCTAGATCCTCCTTTGTGGCCCAGTTGGTCCCAAACTCCACGAACTGCTCGATGACAATGTGGTTGTGCCGCCTGAATCCATGCAGGAAAGAGATGAATTCCATCTTATCTTGGAATATCAAGCAGGTACCTTGCCAAAGGCTGAGTGTTCAGTGGAACCCCTGAGCATCACTAAGATGGGTGCACGGCCTGAGGGGTGTCATTCTGAAGCTCCATAAACACTAAAATGCTCCCTGAAAACACAGATTTAACCACATGCCGATGAAACTCAGGGTTACCTTCATGTAATGGCTCAAACAATGCCATGGCTTTTCTTGCTGCTGATGGAGCCCATTGAATTTGTGATACTGCCCAGGAAGAAAACATTTCACACACGCTTGGTCCTGTTTGCTCCACCCCAGGTGAGCAGTGGGGCCGAGTGAGGGCACCCGCTGCCAACCGCTTCATCTTCTCCCACGACCTGTCCAACGGCGCCCTGAACATGCTGGAAGTGTTTGTGTCCAGCCTGGATGAATTCCAGCCAGACCTGGTGGTGCTTTCAGGACTTCACATGATGGAAGGGCAGAGCAAGGAGATGCGACAGAGACGACTCGTGGAGGTGAGATACGGAATCCCTGAATCTCCCTAATTTCCACTCCAAGCGTTTCATGGCAAGGCCTTGTTTTCCCAGGTTTGAAGGTGTAGGAAGGCTGTGCCTTAGAGCTCCCACAGATCTCAGTACTGAATGCCAAAAGGAGAGTGGGAGCTGCAGGAATGGCCGAAGTCTAATCCTGTAACACTGTTTTTTCCTAGCTTCAGTGGTTTGTCCAGGGAAGAGCAGGGCTGGTTGCCTGGCTGGAGGTGTTGACCTGGTTACTGGGCTTGTCTAGCAGCTAAACCACACTTTTCCTATCCTGGATACTGAGGTGATCCAGGTTATAATCAACACTTGCATTCCTTAAGCAGCATCTGTCTTGCACCACCTGTTTTACAGCTGAGGACTCGTCCTGATGCAAGGCACGGGCCTTTTTCGTGTTCTAGGATCAGCTCTTCTGCAGCTGCTTCAGGTTTGTGAGGTTTTTGGAAATAATCCATTAGAATTAACGGAGCTGAGCTGGGAGGAGATTAAAGTTAGATACAGTTTTCCTGCCCTGGGATTCTGCAAACTAGAGGTTGTTTTATTTCCTCTCCTTAGCAGTACATACACAGGTCAGACATCCCATTGGAATTGTTTATATCCACACACAGGAAGATGAAAGGATGTGTATCTTGAGTCAAAACCCATTTTCATCTTCTGTTCCTAATAAATACATGTTCTAGGGTTGTTTTTTCCATTTTCCTGTAGGCTGTGGCCTCCATCTCTGATATCCCAACCGACATTCCCATACACCTGGAGCTGGCCAGTATGACTGATCAGGATTTTATGAGCAACATTATGCATCAGGTAAGGAAAATGAAAGGATGTGCTCTTTTGATGGGGTTCAGTATCACAGTGCACACTCTAGTGCCTGAGTAAAGAAATCAAAACTCAACATTTGGACTATACATTCAAAGATAAATTGAGGATTGAATTTGAGCTGAGTTTATAATTTTAAAAATCCCTCGATTTCTTTGCAGAATTTCTTTCCTGGTGGTTCCTTGTTTACCTTGACACAGCTCTGATCTCTGTGTTATGTTTTATGTGGAGTTGATGTGTTGTTACTCTTTACTGTCAAAGTGTGTGTCTGGAAGATTAATTGTACCAAATGGAATGTTTTCCTTGCTAATTCTTGCCAACTTGTGGAAGTGCAGTGACTGGGAAACTGGGTGCTGCCTCTGCTGAGCCAGCAACGGGGTAGTGCAAAAACCACAGCCTGGGGGGGAATCCCAGGTCCCACTGTGCCCCTGAAGGCAAACCCGCCGTTCTGTTTCTGTTAGCAGGTCTTTCCCCTGGTGAACTCCATCGGGCTGAACGAGCAGGAGCTGCTGTTCCTCACCCAGGCTGCCTCTGGTCCCCACGCCTCCCTGGCCTCCTGGAGCGGCATTCCCGACGTGGGGGTGGTCAGCGACATCCTCTTCTGGATCCTGAAGGAGCACGGCAAGGCGGCGGCGCGCGCCTCGGACCTCACGCGGATCCACTTCCACACGCTGGCCTACCACATCCTGGTCACCGTGGACGGCCACTGGGGCAACCAGGCGGCGGCGGTGGCGGCCGGGGCCAGGGCCGCGGGCACCCAGGCCTGTGCCACCGACACCATCGACGCCAGCAAGGTCTTCCTCAAAGCTCCTCTGGAGTTCGTCACCTCCCACACAGAGGCGCCGTCCAAAATCTCCCTCAATCCAGACGAGCCCGTGGTGCACTGGCACAGGGAAGGCATCTCCTTCCACTTCACCCCCGTGCTGGTGTGCAAGGATCCCGTCCGGACCGTGGGACTCGGGGATGCCATTTCAGCTGAGGGACTGTTCTATTCTGAAGCGTATCCTCAGTAGGAAACCAGGACCCTCCTTCTTCTCCAACACTGCACGGTGTCTGAGACCCGTGGATTGGGATTTGAAGCAGTGGTGGTATAGGAACAGAACCAGGGTGTGGTGTGTTTTCTAGGTATAACTGAAAAAGAGCCAAAGAATAATTCCAGGTATAAACTGTCGGCTACATTCCGGTCACTGGGCAGTGACCCGAGCGCTTCACGTGCGGGTGCAGATGTTTCAGTATTTAATGTGAAAACTGGCTTTGTCTTAAAGGGGGAGGGACACAAATACCAAAATCCCTGGCTGGCAAAGTTTGCTGTTCTTAGCCCAGAATGGATCTTTGCTGGTAGTGCTGCAAAGTGCAGCAGCAGGAGAATTTCCTGCCCCTGGATCCCAGGGAGAGCCCAGCAGTGCCCGGCCCTGCCTTGCCTCTGGTAAATTCAAAATAAAAGGCTTGTGGGTTATCTCCTCCCAGCACATTGCAAACCTTGCTTGGGGTGAGGATGGAATTACTGCCTGGTGCAATCACCTCTCCGTGTGCCCAGCCCCAGAGGGAGCCACGGTCCCAAAATGTGACACAGACTCCAGGCTGCACAGGTGATTCTGGATATCTGTGACTAAAGGTGTTCAACTGAGTGCCAGCAGCCTGTGCTTAGTTTTTTGGAGACCAGGAGTGAAGATAATCAGGGTTTCTGTTTGGCAGACAGCTCTGTTTCCCTGCCAGGGAACCCCCAAACCATTCCCTGTTTTTGCTGTATCTGAATACTCTGCTGACACTTGGTGTGTTACAGGAAAGCTCTTGAGTGCTGGAGACTCATTAGTGGTTGGTTGAGAATGGTTGTGCCAAATTCTTCAGTCTCCCTGCCCTCTATTAGGAAAGGTTAATATTTTAGGGAAGGTCCCTCTGGAAGCTCAAAAGCTGCAACAGCGTTTTCCAGGTAAGACTGGAGTGAGGAGGCCTTTTTAGGGTTTGCTGTTGGGGTCTTTTTGAGTAGGTCACTGATAGTTTCTTTGCTCTGGCCTTTGAAATTAAAAAAGCAGAACCATGTGTCCTTGTTAAATACTTTGCTTCTCTTTTTTTACCTCTGCACAGTCACACACTAAGAATTGCAGAGCACCAGCATGGTTTTCTCTTTCCAGCATGGTTTTGTCTCTGGCCACATCAGGAACCTGGAGTGTATGTGCACAGCTCTCAAGACACTTTTCAGTAGAAGTGGGTTAAGTGCAATCAGCATGTCTGGGCAAGCCTGTGCCTCCCCAGAGCTTGGGAGAGGTTGTTCCAGGTGAGTCTTTGCACCTGAATGGAGGGAGGAGAGTCTGTGTCGCTCAGGGTGGAGTGATCTGTTGCAATAACGCTGTCAGGCTGCTGTCAGTGGTGTATTATTATGGGAAAAGCCATCCTGACTACTCTGCAAGGATGAAAACTGGCAGCTGTTGTACTTGCACTGACTCAGCACACACTGCTGTCTGTCACGTGTATTCAGCTTTCCCCCTGAGCAGAGTCTTCTGTGTTGTACAGAGCAGAAGTACACTCAGTGCTGTGTTTTCCTGCAGCTCATCCCACCCTGAGCTTCCCTTGAGTCTCAGCATTTTATCCAGGTGCAGGATCTTCTTAAGACTGGAAGCATTTCTACCCAGATTATTTTTTTATGATGATGATGATTATTATTATTACTATTACTATTATTATTGTCATTGATAAACTGTAGCACAGGACTTGGAGTTCTGGTTTAGTCTTCCTAAATTGAAAATAAATGAAAAGAACCTCTCTTTGGCTGTCTTAGAGGTCCAAGGCCATTAGCAAGGCTGTTTTGCAGCCCAGGATGGTGGCCTTCTGGCACTTCTCTCCTAGGGCCACCAAAGGCCATGGATCTGCCAGCTGGAAACTGATCCCTGGCTTACACTGGGTCCCACTTCCCTGGTACTGAGCCAAGCTCTGTGGATTCTTGAGCAGGAAACAAAACAAAAAATACACTCAAGCTGTCACCAGCAATGGCCCTGCTGCTGTATTTCACTCCTTTCTTCCCAAAACACTTCCAGGGATGTGAGGCTGATGGGGCTGACATTCCTTATGGCCACCTAAAACCACATGACTGCATCTCCAGACCTTGTTCCAGGGTCAGCTGTGCTTGTTCTGTGCCTGCCAGAACGTGACAGGCCAAAATTAGCTTTTTTTAATCTGAGTAAATAACTGCTGTAAACAATCAGTAAAAAGGATCTTACTGCTTAGAAATCATCTGGGCCAAAAATCTAAACTGATACTGTTACCTCCTTCCTGCTGCTCCTCACAGGTAACATTTCTGCTGTGGCCCATCCTGGGTGTGCTGGGAATACCTGGCACGGGGAGTCCCAGCAGCTTGGGAAGGCCAGGCTGCTGCTCTACACAAATCTGCTTTATCAGGCACACAGAGCTCACCTGGCCCCAAAGTCACTCCCAGGGAGAATCCTTAACCACCCTGACCTGTTCATCAGCTGTGCCAGTGGGATCCCTGGTTAAGCTGGGGAACAATCTATGTGGTAATAAATCTGAATTGAATGGAGGAGCCCAGCAGCCTTTGCTTTGTTTCACATGCTGTGAACATGATGTGCTTAACTTCCTTCTGCCTTCCCCAATTAATGACAGGGAGGCAGAGCTCCTGAAGTCCTTCCCCTGCACCTGTAGTGTCACACCTCTGCAGAGCCCCAGTAGTAACAAAGAAAAGCTGCTTCAACAGCTGCAGAAATACCAAAGCATCCAAACCAGGCTTGCTCCCCCTCATCCTCTGTCTCTACAAACTCTGTTTGTTCTCCTGTGTTACTCATACCTTGAAATCCACAGTGATGGATGACTCAAGCCTCAGCCAGCCTCCCTCCCGAGGCAGGGTCTGCCCTGGAAATGTTTATTCACGCAGATCCTGCTGGAGATGCAGCAGCTGAGCTCAGCACTGTGACAGCTCTCCACAGTAAAACCTGTGCACGTTGGCATTTTCACTTGTGTGTCCCTGCAGCCACTTTGGCCTGGGTTTGTCTTATCCAGGATCCAAAATGAGCATTCTTCCCATGTTTTCTGTGCATGGCACTTACTGAGGGTCAAGTGCTGGATTATTTGGGAGGTGTGAATCACAGGGCCTGGCAGAGGCTCAAAGGACACATTCCTTCTCCGCTGTGCCCTTGGTGCTGTGCCATGGAAGAGCCAATCCCAAACCCAACTCTTGCCAGTTCAAAGGCTCTTTACCTTTGTTCCTCTCCACAGGAGTTTCACAGCATTACTGAAAAATTTGTTGCCAGGTTATGTGCTGTTGGGATGTGTGAGATCCAGTCAAGTCTGCCCTCCCTTCCCAAGTTCATTTTACTGAACTGGTGCTGAAATGTTCTTCCTCAGCCTTTAACAAAGACCTCATTAACTGCTTTGGGCTGGATGTTTCAGAGCTCAGCTCCACTCCTTAACCACTGGAATCCAAAGCCTGGAGAGCAGCAGAGCACTAAATCCATTCCAAAACCCAATGGAAAACTGTCAGCAGTTGTGCTTGGCTTTTTTTTTTAATATTTATTCTGTAATGATAAACTGAATTATCAGGATTTCTGTGCCACGGGGTGACCTTTCCAGCCACGTCCTGAGCAAAGAGTTGAATAATGGGACAGTTCTGTGACATGGAACAACAGAACTCAATTTCCAGTTATCCTAAAATGTTGGTTTGGGGGTTCTTTTGGAGCTTGCAGCTTAGGTGGAAGCTGAGGGTTGTGACTGAGCAGCTGAAGTGTCTCCGTGCCAGTTTTGTCTGTGCACAACCTGTTCCAGAGGAGCACTGGCACAACCCGTGTCACACAATTGCTGCCTTGCTATTCCTGGGCTAAGGAACCTCAGAGTTTTGGGAAGAACAGGAGAAAACCAGAGGAAAATACTGGGTCTGGGTAACCTCTGCAGTACAACTTGGATCTCAGAGCCAGGAATGCTGGTTCTGCCTGCTGGAGATGTGGGATGAAGCTCTCCTCTGTCACTCCGGAGCAGTTTCTCCAGAGTGTGGCACGCTCAGGTGGAACCAGGCGGAATTCTCAGGGAGTCACTGATCCGGACTCTGCTGGGAGGATGTTCTCTCAGCAGAGGAAAGGTGTGGGTTGGAAACAGCTCGGGGCCGTTGTCTCCTGCGCCAGGAGCTCTGTTCCCAAAGGCCTGGGATCAGCTCAGCAGATCTCACAGCAGCTGAGGAACACAAATGCTGGCAGGAATTATCCCATCAAAATGCAAGGCAGGGGCAATGGAAAAAACACCCTGGGAATTTCTCAGGAAAGCTGCCCCTCGGTGCAGACTGGGGAAAGGTGTGTTCAGATCTCACCTGTGTCCTCCATTAAAAACACGGATTTTTTTGGAGCAGTGTGTTTTGGGAGAGTGGTAAAGCTTTCCTTCTTGCAGAACTGGGTTTTCTCTTCTAGAAAAGTCTTGGCAGATGGAGTACTTGCTGTAACACGGACTCTTTTTGAATGCATTTATGTGTGGAGCTTTTTATTATCGTCAGGTTTTCCCCCACTGAGCACTGAGGCTTGTCTGTCTCTGCAGAAGAGGGTTTGCCAACTGAAACCCACTTCCCAGCTGGTAAATCTGAACAGCTTTAAGGCCCCCACATCCACCTTGCTCAGTCACAACCGAGCAAACAAGTACAGGAGCACAGCACGTACCCGCTAATACTGCCTGGACCATAAATCAGCATCCAGTTGTCTCAGGGACCTCAACACCACATTTTTTGGGTTGAACACATGTTGCTGGATGGACAGATCATTACTCTTGGCTGGAACAAGGTCTCCCTGCCCAGGCATTGATGTCTGAATGTCTTTTAGTTTGTTTCCTGTGCAGAAGCCAAGATGCAAAGTACCTTGTGAGCTCTGTGATTTACCCTGGTTCATCACAGACCCTTCCCTAAAAAGGCAAAGGAAAGTCCTAAAGCAGATGGTTTCTGCTTCCCTAGAAATTAGGCTCATGATTCTTTTCTGTTAAGGGGGGAAAAGAGGGGATTAGAATTATGGCTGATGCCAGAAACAGGGTTTGCAACATAAGGTGTGATTTCCAGAATCCCTAAATGCCTCAGTGCAGTCCTGCTGAAGAGTCCCTTGCTTAATTCCAGCTGAAAGAGCAGTCCAGCCTCATTACCATTAGCACAAAAATGCTCTCCAGAAAGATCCCAGGAATTTACTGCATGCAAATGCCATCATCACCATGCCCAGGGGAGGAGAGGCGACAGGACGAGGAATTGCAGTTCTATTTATTACCCAACTGGAATTACAGATTTAAAAATGCTCTCTTAGACATGAAGCTCCCAGGAAGTAAGAAGGTGCTACTGCTTCATTTCATACAAGAATTGGTTCCTTGTTGCATAAGCTTTTCACAAAACATGTATTTAAAATAAATCCCTTCACAGTGCAGTACGTGCTCCCTGTGTGACATTTATCCTATCAAAGCATCCGAGGACAAAAACCTGCCTTGAATTAAAGTTTTGGGGCTGAGGTGAAGAATTCCCAGCCCCTGCCCACCCCTGCTCTGCACTCCTCACCTCTTCTGCCCAGGCACTCTGTTAGGCTGCAGGAACTTTCAGTGTAAGATGTTAAATGTGAATAAAAACCTCTGCACTGTACCTGACTGACACTGCTCCTTGTCTGGTTTGTTTCAATTTGCCAGTGCTCTACCAAAAAACTGTTTTCTTTAACTCCTGGCAAGAGTGCTGCTCTGGAGCTGACCTGACAGAAAACCCAGCAGAAAGGGCAGCTGAGGGGGGAAAAAGTCACATTTAAGATAAGCAGCCAGTTTGGGCTATGAGAACCCAGGGGAAAGTGAGGGGTCCTACTCTTTTTAGTGTTCTCCAGGGAGCAGGAGAGCACTTCAGCTCCTGGCTGGGCTCTAAAGATGCATTCATGTTCTGGATAAGAGCAGCAAGCCACAAAGCACAGCTGAAGGCTGGGATGTACCCAGAGCCCTGCTCATGCTGCCCGTACACTGAGAAATGTTTCCACTGCTAATCTTCCTCTCCTGGAGTGCTATTTATGGAGGGATCCAGTCCAACAGTGCAGAACTAAGAGCAGGAAATACATTTCAAACAGCTGGGGAGCTTCACCAGCAAACACAGAGCCCTGAAGCTTCAGCTTACGGGTTCTGTATGCAAAATCAGCTGCTCATCAGTTCAGCCACTGGAAGGAATCCTCCTCGGGGTGCAGGATCCTAAACCACTACTGCTGGCTTTGCTAAATGGCCTTTTGGAGGACTCACACCCAGCCTGTGGAGAGCTGGACCCTGCAGTCCTGTAGTGAGCTATGACTGCACTAAGAGCAATACAGAAACCCCTGGTCGCTGCCATGGCTCCTGGGGACAAGGCAGAGCCCACGAGCTAAAATCACTGAGAAAACAGCTGCATCCAGGCTAACTGACAGTGGGGAGAAGCCACCATGGGGCAGGTCCCTTTTCCAACCCCAGGCAGCCCTGGAGAGGCCCCTGCACCGCCTGTGCTGCCCAGAGCTGCCCTACTCCGCTGCCTCCTGGCTCTGGGGCTTCTCCTTCCTCTGCTCCTCGTCCCCTGGGGGAGCCGAGTTCTCCTCGGGGCTCGTTTCTGAGTCCTGCTCCTGTTCTGGTTCCAGAGGCAGGGACGGAGGCTTTTTTGGCAGAGCTGGTGTTGCAGCACCTGGGGAGAGAGCACAGTTAAAGTTACTCTACGGCTACATGTGTTTTGTTTTTCTGCCCTTCCCAGCAGCAGAGGTGCAAAACAATCACAGCTTTTAATTACCCTCAGATTCCTTCTGCCTAACATTAGTTTATTGACACGGAGTTATCCAGACCTTACAGTGCACAAAGTGCTGCTGAGAGGAAGCTCAGGTACAGTCTCTCAGCTGTCAGAATTCAGTACAAATGTCAGAATTAACTCATGCTCTGGAAGGGAAAACATTTTGTAGAATCACAGCATCTCAGAATGGTTTGGGTTGGAGGGACCTTAAAGCCCATCTCGTTCCACCCCTGCCATGGCAGGGACACCTTCCACTGTCCCAGGCTGCTCCAAGCCCTGTCCAGCCTGGCCTTGGGCACTGCCAGGGATCCAGGGGCAGCCACAGCTGCTCTGGGCACCCTGGGCCAGGGCCGCCCCACCCTCACAGGGAAGTGCCACTCCCAGTTCCACTGAAGCTGGTTTATGCTCAAGCTGGAGCCCCAACCAAAGTGCTGTTTTCAGTTCACAGCTTTAGCAAACGTGGGGAGAGTTTCCAGGCAGTTAAAGTAGCTACTTACAGAATTAAATCACAACAGGACACAAGCTGTCTCTACACTTAAATTTAGGGTGCCAACTGATGTTATGAACCAGCTCCCTTCCCTGATCTGGATAATAAAGTCCTTCAGGTACACCCTAAACCCTTGGTGTGTTTTATTTTTCAGATTTTCTGGCTAAGTCTTTCCTGCATGGAAAGTTTATTCCATGTGTGAGAAATGGAACAGGTCCTCAGGGATGCCAAAGAAAGAGGCCTGGATTACACAACCACTCTCCTGGTTCAGTCCACAGGCAACAAGACCAAGGGTGACAGAAAATCACCACGATGAGCAGCATCTCCAGTCCATTCCTCCTCGGAAGCTGAGGGGTGAGAGGAGGTCAGGCTTGGAAAGGCTCAGGAGATGCTCCTACCCAGCTCCAGCACATAGAGTCACAGGCTGAGCCTCCAAAGGCTCACACTGCCTCCTGAGAACCCTCAGTCCCACTAAACCCAGCAACATCTGCAAAGCTGGGCAGCTTGGGAGCAATCCAGCTGCAGTTCTTGTTGTCAGAGAAATGATGAAAGTACTTTGGAAAATTGTCCGTCCTTTCCCTTCTCTGCAGCAGTCTGTCTGTGCACATCAGCTCCAGGGCTCTTGCAAAGAAAGGGAGGAGGTCTGGTTGCTGAAACCACCTCCTTTCCACAGCAACATCACAATCCCATGCTAATGAATCTTGCCCTTTATGGCTCAGACAGGAAGGGAAACTTGCCCAGCCTCCCATATCCCTGCAAAAGCAGGAGTGAAATACACTACACAGACCATCTTCCTGAACTCGGAAATCCGGGGAAGTTATCACCAAATACTGCCCTCACTGCTGTGCGAGCAGGTCAATCCCTTCCTGAACATGTGCTGTAACTCTTCCCAAGGGAGGAGAGACTTCTCTTCTTCCCTCCCACACCTCCACCTGAAAGAACAGCAGAGGAGACGTACCTGGGGGGAGCTGCATGGTTTTCCCATACCCTGCAGCAGAGGACATGGCTTGACCCAGGGTCTGGTTGGAGCCCAAAGGCTGCTGAGAGCTGGATTTCCCTGACACAGCAGCTTTCTGCTTGGATTTGGACTCTTTAGAAGGCTTGGTCCAGACCAGGCTCTCCCCGACCTGCAGGGCAGCTCCCATCTTCTGGGCCATCTCCACCATCTTCTCGAGAGGCAAAAAGAGAAGAGCACTGTAAGCAGGGACACTTTGGACAGCAATGAAGTCAACAACACCAAAAAAAAACTACAAGAAAAGAGCTGCGGAGAGCTGGCTACAGCTTGGTGCTTGGGGGAAATATCTCTGCTAATTCAGTCCCTTAATTAAGAGGGAATCTTGTCTCACTGTGTATTGATTGAAGAACGGGGCTTCAAAGAGCAGAAGGAAGGGAGCAGCTCTCAGCAGGCGGCCACTCTGCTCAGAAAATCTCATAAGCAGAATTTCTTCCTAATAATTGGGCTCAAAGTCAAACCTCCTCCTCGTTTGCTGCCAGCCCTGGGGTGGCTCCTGAGCTCAGGCACAAACCTCAGGGTCGAAGTCCGGCGCGCTGCTCTCCCTGGCCACGGTGACCTTCCTCTCCATCTCCTGGTACTGGCTCAGGGCCCCCTGCTTGTCGCCCTGGTTGTAGAGCAGGACAGCGTAGTTCAGGTTGATGAGGGGGTTGCACCTGCAGCAGACACATGGGATGCACCACATTCCCTGTGGGAACACTTCTCCTGGCTGGAGTAACGCTAAGATGTGCCCGAGCAGCAAAGCTGGACACCCCTCACTGGCTGGCACTGACAGAGAGGCTACAGCCAAAGTCCTTTGGGAACGTGGCTGAGACCCTTGTGCCTGATAACAGAGCCAGTGCTGGGCTCTGCCAAGTTCCCCCATGTCGGTGACAAGGTAAACCCCTCCCCTGGCTGCCTCCCTCTCTGCAACAGCCATTCTGTGCACGTGGGGCCAGCCCAGGGCTCTCCTGGTGCCCGGCCCCTTCCTCCCTGGACAGGGAGAGCAGTGACAGGGGCTTCTGTCACACTGAGACAGATGATCTTCAATTTACCCCAACTCTCTCAGCATTCCCAGTCTGCAGGAGAGCAGCTCATCACGGGACAGGCAGTGGCACAGAGCCCTGCTCCTGGGTTTTATCTTATACCCCGACACACCACAGAATGTGCTGCTTACACTTCATTTCCTCACCTCTTCTCTCTCCTTCCCCCAGCAAAGCCACACACAACTGCAGGTACTGCTAGAGGTGAACACAGGCACCTGCACGCTCCTGCCTCCCTTCCCAAATGAAGGTTTCACAAGGCAGAACTGTTCCACACACTCTCATTCTCCAAACCACCCCCTTCCTTCACTGGCACACATTAACCCTCTCCACCCGGCCCACCAGGAGTGCCAGGGTGGGTGCAGGAGCTCTGCCTGTCCACAGCAACCCAGGTGGGCCCCACGGGAGCATCCCTGCACACAGGCCAGGCAGGGATGCTCCGATGCTCCGTGGGCTCACAAGAAATGTGCGTGAGGGACTGGTGCCCTCTCCTGGAGCGTGGCTGGGATAACTGGAACCATCCGTGGCCAAGGCAGAGGGAGCTTCCTCTGGAGCAACGCGGAAGGGAAGGATCCTGCTGGCACTGGGCAATAAATACAGTGTAACCTGCAGGCCCTGACTCACCAGAGCTGGTGACTCTCCAACCCAGGGCAAGGACGGCAACTCTTAGAAGAAATCTGACTGCATTTATTACCATGGCTTCTCCATTTACTGGGAAACTTGAATGCTGAGCCCACCACAGAATAAACCCTCCTCCCTGTCTTTGCCAAAACACTGAGGAGATCAGACAGTCCTGGGAACAGCCAGTTTTAAAATTAATTGAACCTGATGGAGCTATTTCACCACCTTCATGAGCTGAGAAGCAATATGACAGTCAGAGAAAAATCAATAGCTGAATACCCACAGAAAGGATAGTCACAAGCCAGTGGGAGTGGAACACCTTTTTCTAAACAGTTTTCCAAATATTTCCATTCCCAGCGTGGCACCCAGGCCACTACAAAAGCATTCCTGGTGACAGAAACCAACCACCTTCATCCCAAACAGCTCAGAACATGCCAGCAAAGGAAACTTGTGGGGACACAGATTCAGCCACACCATAACTGGCTAAAATCCACGGCGTGTCAGCTGAACCAGCCTCACAGTCTGGATGTTCCCCCCAGCAGGCCCTGGCAGTTGGAATTCGTTTTTGCTTTGATGAGGGTTTATTTTCCTGGTCAGACCATAGAGCTGGAGCATCACCCGAGTGCCAAACACCTGGGCAAAGCTGTAGAGCCAATTTACTGCTCCTCCTCCTTGAGCAATGCACACAAGCCCCTCACTAAGGAGTCTGAGCTGCCTCTAAGGTCCTGTCCTGCCTTGCTAGGTGTGGAAAGCTGATCAGGAATACAGTCATGGAATGGTGTGGGTGAGAAAGGACCTTAAAGCCCATCCAGGGCCACCCCTGCCATGGCAGGGACACCTTCCACTGTCCCAGGCTGCTCCAAGCCCCGTGCAACCTGGCCTTGGGCACTGCCAGGGATCCAGGGGCAGCCACAGCTGCTCTGGGCACCCTGTGCCAGGGCCTGCCCACCCTCCCAGGGAAGGATTTATCCCTGGTATCTCATCCATCACCACCTGGTGTGGCCCCTGCAGGTGGAAGTGCTTTGGGCACCGCTCTGCCACCTGCAGACACTCTGGGCTCAGGAGGGCTGGTGGGTCAAAGTGTGCAAATATTCACAGTAAACTGGGGAGAGAAACAAAACTATGAATAAATCTGAGATAATTTTGATTTTGTGCCTGAAATGATGACATACTCTCAGGTTCAGCTTAACATTTCTGAAACCAAGTGCTCCGATTTTAAGACCCAGACTGCAAACACAGATGTTCTTAACGAAGGAGCTGCCCTTTTATTTGCTTTATACAAACTTCTTGCACATTCTCCCAGCTAAAATCTTCTCTCTGCCCAATTCAGAACAGACTCTACCCCAGGCATCTCACTGCTCTACATTGTGCTCAAACTTTGGGTTAAAAAATATGTTTTCTTCTATTCAATCTGCTCCACTGCATATAAATATTCACCAAAAGGAGGGCTGGCATCCAAAGTCATCACCACTGACTCACTAACCAAACAGCAAAACAAAAAACAGCTTTGGGTTGCTCTGAAATAAAATCCTCTCTCAGTTTTCAGATGCAACTTGAATTTTTAAAAAAAATGGGTTTAACACTGTCACTTGCACAGCTGCAAGAATTAAAGTATTTCCCTACTGCAAACCATTTAGGGTCGAGGTACAGTGAGAGGCAAAGGAAATGAGGTGCAGGGAGGCAAAGCAAGACCAAACAAGTGACAGCTCTGACAAAAACTTACTTGTCCAGGGCCACAGCTTGTTCATAGGAACACTTGGCGTTCTCGATGTCTTCAAGGTTGGTCAGAGCAACTGCACCAAAGCAAAACGTACACACAGGAGGAGAAGTTTCACAAGCAGCTCATTTTTAGGACAGTTCTGAATGCCATAAAATACGTGCCAGCAGGGTTGTCTGGACTGCTGCCAGGATTAACCCTCCTGAAAGGAATGGTCTGGGTTGGAAGTGACCTTAAAGCTCGTCCAGTTCCACCCCCTGCCATGGGCAGGGACACCTTCCACTAGCCCAGGCTGTTTCAACTCCTGTCCAACCTGGCCTCGGACACTTCCAGGGTTCCAGGGGCAGCCACAGCTGCTCTGGGCATCCTGTGCCAGGGCCTCCCCACCCTCACAGGGAAGAATTTCTTCCCAATACCCCATCTAACCCTACCGATGTCACTTCTGACACATTTATCTCATTTCGCCCCAAAAATATCCAGTGCTGGAAACCCACACCCACTCCTCAGGCAACCCCAGTCTCACATGCATCAAGTCTTCTCCAAAGTTTAACCTGGATCTGACTGCAATTTTCCCTTCTATTCCCTCAGAGAGAAGAGACTGGGCAACAGCTCCTCAGTAAAGCCTTTCTGCCGTGTTCCCTCACTTCACCCCCCTCCTCCCGTCCGTGCCGTGGCATTCCAGGCGGGATGCACACGGAGCTGCAGGGAGCAGCCCCTACCTGCCAGGAGCATGTACAGCTCTGCCATCTTGGGCTGGAAGTTGATGGCAGCACTGAGGAAGTGGAAGGCCGAGGCGTACTGCTGCATGGTGAGGTGCACCAAGCCCAGGTTGTACAGGATCTTCCAGTCAAAGGGAGCCAGGTAGTTTGCCCTCTTCAGGCAGCTGACAGCCTTGAAAAAACAAAAGAGATAACTGTGCTACAACAGCCTCCTCACGACAGGAATCTTGTGCTTGCGTGGAACTTGATACAGACGGGAGAAAAATGAAAACCGGATACTTACTGCCACGTATTTCTTCTTCCCAAAGAAGCACATGCCAATGTTGTTCCACAGCGGGGGGCTCTCAGGAACACTGCTGGCCACCACCTTGTACTTGGAGAGGGCAACATCAAAGTCCCCGTGGGCCTGCATCATGCTGCCAGCAGCCAGGGTGGCCTGGGGACGAGACAACAGTGACCACTGACAGCCCCGTCTGCTCAGACACAGCAAGAACAAGAGAGGACAAAGGGATTAAACTAAAACCATCTCACGAACAACCATTTCACTTCGAAGGGCTGCCAAGACCAACAGTGGGAGCAGATGGGGACTCTGGAAACTCCCACCACAGAGCAGAACACAGGGTGAAGAACAAACCTGAGCCTGCTTCTCCCTGCACTATTTTGATCATAACTGTCTCAGAAATGAGTTTGCCCAGAGCAGTTGTGGCTGCCCCATCCCTGGAAGTGTCCAAGGCCATGCTAATGGGGCTTGGAGCACCCTGGGATAGTGGAAGGTGTCCCTTCCCAGGGCAGGTGGTGGAACAGGATGGGCTTTAAGGTCCCTTTCAACTCAAACCATTCTGTGAGTCTGTAATTCCATAAATATTGCAACACAACATTGCAAACGTTTAGGGTATTTTTTGGGGTGACAGAAGTACTTTTTAGAGTCTGAGGCTCTGAAAAGATCTATGCACTAATAGATTCTTTTTACAACCAAGCATAGATAGCAACAGCTCTGGTGCAAGTTAAGTGGGGAGTAAAATGTAGTCAAGGAAGACATATGCAGCAAAGCTCTCCTAGTTCACACTGACTGGCTGATACTGCAAATTAATGGGAATATGCATGGGGGAGAAAATGAAAGCGAGTACAACGTACTATATTTAAACCACACTAGTTAACTCCTTTATAAGATTTCACAGTGACAAGTAAAATTCATAAGTGTAAAGGTGTTTTCACAACAACTCATGTTTGTCAACCACACATTTCAGTGCTCTGCATCATTAACAGGGAAAAGAAGGAGAGAAATGAAGTAACAGCCCTAAAAAGGGAAGCAGTTCCATAGTGAGGAGTGGAACCTAGATGCCAAGCTCAGCTTTCCAGGCCAGAGCCAAGGAAATACACAGCAGCTGGAAGCACAGGGTATCAGCAGATGGGAGAATAATAAAATGCAGTATCACTTGGATCACAAGGGACC
This sequence comes from Platysteira castanea, assembly GCA_013397175.1. Lineage (NCBI taxonomy): Eukaryota > Metazoa > Chordata > Aves > Passeriformes > Platysteira > Platysteira castanea. Next base: position 90,797 of record VYXC01010944.1, read on the forward strand.
TGGCACAGCTCTTCTGGGATTTTTAAAATCCAGAAGACCTTCCTTCCAAAGTAAATTCCACCTGGCTTTGGTGCAACTTCAGATTAAAAACCAAAGGGATCAATTTAACATCCCACATTCTGCCTCCTCCCCTTCCCCTGCCTCCACACACATCCAACTTTTTCACCAAAAGCTCTCTGGGCAGGGTCCTTTCCAGCCTCTCCAGGCCCAAGATGCAGATGGCAGAGCTCTGACAGTGGAATTAGCTTTAGGAGGTGTCCCCTCCTGGTTCAGCTGGTTCATTTCCACTCCTCATCGTACCTTGTAGTTGCCTGGGTCATAGGTAAGTGCATTTCCAAGGTGTTCAAAAGCCTTCTGGTAATCCCCAGTCTGGGAAAAGAAGTATATAAGCATCAGAAATTCAGGAATAAGGGGAGTTAAGAAGGAGAATAAAGGTTTTGTGGGCACCAGAATTCCTAGTTCAGTTATACAGCGAGACAAGGGAATTTTGCAGTGCTCCCATTACACACACATGTTCCTGTCTGACAATTCACAGAACGGATTCTAAGAATTTATTTGACTTGGCTGGATTCACTGTTCTGACCCAACCACAGGGTTCCAGAGAGTTTGTGCTCTGACTTTTTCACACACAAATGAGCTCTGGGTTCACAGGTCTCTGCTCCTTTCTCTGTCCCAGAAAAGAGGCTATGAACTGCTACTCTGCACATCCCCAATTCCCTTACCACAAATTCCTCACTCCCCAGGGCTCTCCTGTTCAGGCGACAAACCCTTCCCCTGTCTTCTCATGGGCTGCAGGTGTTAGTGGGCATCACTGGCCATACATGAGCATTTGAGAGCTTGGAATCACCTAACTCCTATGGACCAGAACCAGAGGAGCTCTAAGGTCCCTTCCAAACCAAGCCATCCTGTGATTCTGTGGTTTCTCCTGAATTTACCTAAAGGTCATCTTGTTCCAACCCCTGCCATGGGCAGGGACACCTTCCACTGTCCCAGGCTGCTCCAAGCCCCATCCAGCCTGGCCTTGGGCACTGCCAGGGATCCAGGGGCAGCCACAGCTGCTCTGGGCACCCTGTGCCAGGGCCTGCCCACCCTCCCAGGGAACAATTCCTTCCCAATATCCCATCTAACCCTGCCCTCTGGCAGTGGAAGCCATTCCCTGTGTCCTGTCCCTCCAGCCCCTGTCCCCAGTCCCTCTCCAGCTCTCCTGGAGCCCCTTTAGGCCCTGGCAGGGGCTCTGAGCTCTCCCTGGAGCCTTCTCTGCTCCAGGTGAGCACCCCCAGCTCTCCCAGCCTGGCTCCAGAGGGGCTCCAGCCCTGGAGCAGCTCCAGGGCCTTCTCCTCCTTTCAGGCACTAGTGCCTATTCCTCTTTGCTTGTTCCCTCTTCGGGAAGATTACTTCTGGAATAACCCAGCCCTTCCCATCCATTTCACAGACGCAGGATAAGCACACCTTTGTTATTTAAATTGATTCTGATTTTCCTTTATGGTGCATTAACACTCACAGTTTCATGCCTGCTTTTTCAGGATAACTTGCAAGACTCCTGCTGGAGAAACAAGGTAATGACTAGTCATGTTCTGTTACACTTGGAGGAATTATATCAGAGTTGTGGTTGCCAGACGAAATTCCTGCCCTGGCTCTGATCCAGGGAATCAGCTTGCTTTTAGCAGCAATGAGAAGATACACAAAAGCAAGTTCTGTCCTGTTAAATTCAGTCTGTAGATACACACGTGCAAGTCATGGGAAGGTGGATAGAAATTAACTCTGTAAAAAACCCAACACGGTTCTAATTGAAAATAATGAAGTTTTTGTAACAGTAGCAGCATTTAGTACCTGCAGGTACAGGAGGCCCAGGGCTGTGAGGACTTCTGTGTTTTCTGGGGAAAACCTGGAACACAAAAGCCAAAGGGCTGGGTTTGCTTCTCAGCCCTTCCAGAAGAGGGTAAAAATAGAACATGGAATTCTGATGTGACTTTACTGTGGTATCGCTCCAGGAAATTAAACTGGTATTATTAAAAACAAATATCAGAAGAACTGCCATCATGGGGACTTCCTTTGAATAACATCACACCTCAGCTTCCCAAATATCTTCTGGGTATCAGTGGGAAGGCAACAAGGTTCTGTGAAATAGATCTGGACACATAATAAGATAATGTGGTTTTGTTAAGCTTCAAAGTGAGTCTGAATCAGTGACCTGGAAATACAAAATGGGATTTTCCATCATCTCTCATAAACCACCCTGTAAATCCATCCATTCTAAGCCTCTTGGGCCACATAGGACAGGCAATCCTCAGCATTCCTGATGGATCCTACACACACCTCTTCAGAATTTTAATTCACCTTATAAAAAGATTACAAATAAATAGGATGGAAACCACAACAAGAAAGGACAAAGCAGAGAGAGATGCTATTTGTGGTCTCACTCACCTCAACAGGAGTCAGTTTTTAATTCCCTGCTACCAAGACTTACACTGGCACCTCTAAACCTCAACCAGAACAAAACCACCTGTGCCTGGTGGGATATAAACATGGCATAACAAACTACCCCGGAGCTGGAAACAGCAAGAAAAATGTAATAGGCACATGAGAACAAAAAATAAAAAACCAGGAATAAACAGGAATGAAGAATAAAGGAGGGCAGGGGAGCAGCAGGATAAGAATATAAACCTGGTAAGATGCTTAGCAAGGATTATTTACGTAATAAACATTCTAGATCAGTCCAAATGTCTGCCCAGCCCCACCGTCAGGCAGCAGCGAGGGCAGACATGTAAGGAGACACTACATGGATACTCCAGTGGCTCCCAACACACTCCTGATTTTCCTTCTAGTGCTGGCCTCCATGGCAACGCTACATTTGAAAGCACTGGCAATGCTTGGGAATGCCCTGAAACAAGGAGAGGTGGGCACTGAGAAGCAGTGAAGGGGTGGGAGAAACTCCCTGAGCACCAGCACACCTCTCTCAGCCCGCTCTGAGGGAAAGCAGCAAGTGACACCTGATTGTGGATGGACACTCAGGGTGACATCGTTTGGGCAGATAAACCTCTGGGATGGATGACGTCAGTTTTGGATCACTTTGCTCCCAGGCATCTCTGTCCATTTGTTATTCTCCTCTTTTTTCTGGCAGCCCTTCCAACAGCTCCCTTCTTCCCTGCCACGCTGTCAGCAGGAGCAGAGACAGCTGAAGTGCTTGCAAGTGCCAGCTCTGCTCAGAGCCTCCGTAATTACCATTAGCTTTTTAATCATGGCCTCAATTCAGATCTGGGACACCAATCAATTTTCTCCTGGCATAGAATGCGAATGGGCAGATTGAAAAAAGGGATATTTCTTACTCTACAGCTTTCTTATATATTTCAATGGCTTTATCCATCTCCCCCTCCAAGAGGTGAATTTTGCCCAGCATCATGTAGGTCAGATCGTGTCTGTTGAGCTCCAGGGCATGGTTGAGCTGGTCTCGTGCCTAAAAACACAACCACAGAGAATAAAAAAAATATTAATAAACTATTACAGAGCCCTCAGCAAAGCAACAGCCCATGAGTAATCCCCAGCAGCCAGGGAAGGAGGACAGCCAACAAACAGCCCCTGAGCCTGGAGAACACAAACCCCAGCCCAGCTAATCCTTGGAACAAGCTCTGCACTGGCAGCCACCTGCTTTTAGGGGCAAAAGGCAACACCTTCAAGCCAAGCAAGGCCTCCCAAGGAGGGGATGAGCACAGGCCTGTTCCTGGATTTGAGTTTGTTTGGCTTGAGGGACGCTCTGGATTTGTTGGGTGAACTGATACTTTACAGCTTATTCTTCCTTCAAATGCTTATTCCAGCAGTGAGCAAGTGAAAATCTCAGTGGAGGTGTGAGCAGGTCCCAGTTTGGAAGGTGTTAGTGCAGACAACAAATCCCCAGAGTGAACCCACACTCCAGGGGCTGTTTTTTTACAGGGATGCCTCAAACATGGAGCACAGCTGGGGTTTGCTGCAAGGGCCACAGCACCCCACCAGCAAGAGCAGCAGGGAGGATCTGGGCCAAACTGGGAACAAAAAGGGTCTAAACACTGCTTTTTCCCTTACAAAGTAGCTGGATCAGACACAGCTCAGTGCTCACCACCAGCACTCAGGAGATGGTTAAGTGAGGAACTGGGAACAGCATGCTCAGACCTGGGAATAAAACTGCATTTCAACCTCCAAAACTCCTTTACTAACTCCAGGTTTAATTCAAAAGGAGCTTCAGACACAGGAGCAAAACCTTCCCATGGAGGAAAAAAGGACCTGCTGCACCCCCAGCAAACAACCCCATAACTCTTTCCCTCTGGATCCTGCCAGACCCAAGGAGCTGAGGTTTCCTTCAAGAACTCTCTGCATGAGGTGCAGCAGTTTGAGCTGGGGGAATGGTTTGGGTTTTTACCATCACTCTTCTCTTGCTTCAAGAGGATGGACCTGGATTGCTGCTCCTACAAAGCCAGCAGTGTTCCTGAGCCTGGCTTTAAAGGGCTCAGAGACAGAAGCAGCTCTTGTTGGAACACAGCCCATTTTCTGTCTAGTTTGAGACTTCTCAAACATTCCCTTTAAAACCAGAAATGTTCTCTGAAAAATCTTCAATTTCAGAAGAAGCCTCTGGCCCTGCCAAAAGCTGCTCTCCCTTTATCCAACCTCACTGACTTGCAGCTGACTCAAAGTAATTCAACACACAAATGGAAACAGAGACAGCTCACAAACTTTTGCTCCCAGAAACAACCACTGAAGCAAAGAACTTTCTTGATACCTCCTGCTGCAAATGATCCATTTCAAGCTACCAAAGACAGTGAAATTTCTGGGATGCCTCCTGCTTCCCACTGGCATTACCTTGTTGAAGTGTTTCAGGTACATGTAGCACACACCCAGGTTGTGGCTGATCTCCTGGACGAAAAAAAAAGAAAACAACAGAAAACCAAATCAGCACAAGGTATGAAATAAAATCTGACAACACTGACCCAGAGCAGGAGAGCCCTGTGCCTGCCCACACCCTTCTTGCTTTGTAGAGCAAGTAAACCTATAAATTCCAGTTACTTCAGGCACCTACAGAGCTTAAGTGGGGTTGTACACAAAACATTACAGCCCACTGAGACAAAAGCCACAGAAATGACAAATCTCTTTTAAGAGAGATCAGACATTTCTCTTCAGAGACTGAGGAGCACAGACTGGTTTCTTCACCATGATGTCTCTCTCTAAAACCAGGGAAGCCCCCCATGGGTGACCCAGTCTGGCTGTACATCAATAGGACATGCACAGTGTCCAACCCAGCTGGACAAAACTGGAAGCTGTGCCTAATTTTCCAAAACACAACTTGAGCACTGGAATATCTGATATCCCTCTGGCATCCTAAACAATTTTGCACAGTGAGGAAGATCCCTTAGGGATCCTAAACACTCTGGTGACACTGCAGGGATCGTCCGTGCCCCTAATTCCTCACCCACAGTTTAACACACAAGGCACCTTCCCCACCCCAGCACATCCCTGAAAAGCAAGCTCCTCTCATTCCTTATTTTATTCTGGTGAGCATTTCACTCATTCACGAGCTTAGACACCCTTGACCTTTCACAGGAAATTCTCTTATTTCCCCATTAACCTGTTTTCTTCCACACAGCCTCTGCAGCTGTGCAGAACTGAATCAGTGACTCCAGGCTGCTGAGGATTGTGGAATGAGGGAAGAGCACAGCCTGGCTCTGCTTCCAGTGCTGAGCCAGGTATGGGGAATAATTCATCAAAATACCCACTGGCATCTGCCTGCCAGGCTATAAATAGGGTTACAGGCATGCCAAGCTCTGGGAATGCAGGTGGAGAAAAGACTCACGATCCAAAAGGTTTCTGAGTTGTCTGGCACAGGGCAAGTTGAATAACACCAAAGTTATCCCTGTATCCTGGATTTTAGATGTACTGAGAAACAAAGGAATGAGCTCAAATATTGCAAACCTACTTTAGAAACACTTCTGGAGGCAAAACGGGCAGCTGCAGAAGGCTGAAAGGCATGGCCTCTCCCTCACTCACTGACACACCTTTCCCTTTGCAGTGCTCTTTTTGGTTTTTTATATAGAAGAGCTAATTTAATCACTGCTCCTGTATTTTCAGTGGTGTCCTGCATTATGAAAGTTTTCCCAATTACTCAAGCAGGTTTTAGTAACTGAGGTTTCCAAACTCTCCCCATACTTCCCTTAAAGTGCAGATGTGGCTGTGTTAAAACTATCCTTTGCAAAGCTCAAGCACGTTGCTCAATTCTCTGTGCCCCAAGCCAACGTGTGGGATTTGGCTCCTATGATCCAAACCAGGCTCAGACCACAGGCAGTGTGAGCTCAGCTCGGCTTGGGACAAGCCTGCAGCTGTCACAAGGATCTGCAGCTCCCTGAACACTCACCCAGTCCTTCTCATCGAGTTTTGCTGCTTCATTGTACACTTCGATGGCTGCCTTGTGCTTCCCCAGGAGAAACCTGCAGAAAAATTGCAATTCTTGTGTTTTTTCCTGTTTTCAGAGCCTGCTGTGCAGCCACTATCACCTTTGCCAGTGAGAAATGATCCTATCTGCTGCTCCTCCAGAGATTTGCAGGAGAATTTTACAATCTCAGCACTGCTCCCTCTCAGGACCAAGGTCATCCATCCTGGCACTACTGGGGACATAAGGAATGAATGCCCAGGCTCTGCAGCCTGCTTTTGTCTCCAAGGAAAGAGACAGGTGCCCTAACACAACATTCAGAGACAGAAAAGGGTCTGCAGGGCAAGTCTGCCCAGCTCAGGTCAGCACCTGTAGCTCTGGACCTTGAAATGAGTATCACCTTCCTGCTTGAAGCCCAAAGAAAAAGAAAACACAACAGCAGCCAGGCAGATAACAGAGATTCTGCTTAAAGAACAACCCACGCTTCTGGAAGCCAAGCCAAGTGCTGATAAGGAGGAAACATGTCTGGAATTAAGCAGCCTAAGAGAAAAACAAAGCATGGAAGGTCCTGGGTGGCACATCCAAGAGAAACAACAAATAAAACACCACTCACAGGGATCGTGCCACCTGCTTGAGGTTGTCAGCGCTTCGAGGGTTCAGAATGGAACATGTCTGGAAAAGTTCAAGAGATTCTTGAATTTTCCCCTCCAAGCGAAATATCAAAGCTGTAAGACAACATACAGCAGGAAAATGAATCCATTCTCAGCAGGAAAAACGTGCCTCTGACAGCAGGGAGAGAAGGGGGAGTACAGATATATCACATCAACACGCCTCTGGTGCTTCTCCCTCCTGCAGCACCCACAGCTTGTGTCTGCGGGCAGGACTCTGTGTGCCTGGAGAAATTCGGGGGCCAGAACAAAAGCTTTAAGCTTTAAACCTTGGGCAGTTGCTTGTACAGATACAGTCTGGATTTCTGCCCTCCCCAGCCTCTCCAGGCTGCAGTATGTTCCTGGCAGCAAATCTCCACTGTCCGCAACCACGGCACTTGGAACTGGAATGCCACATTTTGGGGGACAGTTTTCAGGGGCCAGAGGGCAGGGCAGGAAGAGGAATACCAGCCTTGGAGCAAGGAGCCAGACAACAACCACCTGGGGTGGGTAACGAATAGAAAACATGCATCTGTAACACAAACACACACCAACACACTGAAGGCCAGGAGCCTGTAATCCAAGGAGGCACTGGTGATAAATACAGAGAAAACAGGACATTTAATCTGCCCATTTCATGTGAAAATCCCAAACTTCAAAACTAAATGGAGCAAGCAGGGGGAAAAATGTATTTTTTACATAACAATTCTATGTTTCCCTCATCTATCCCCTGTATTATTCTCTGTATCTCAAATCAGGGGTGACCTGCTTTAGCAAAAAGAAGATTTTCAGACATACCTTGAACGTAGACAGCGTATTCACAGAGCCCTTGGGACTCCTGGAGCTGCTCTTTGATGACAGCCTGGAAGGACGAAATTGGAAACTCACATCTTTTTAACAAAGCTGATTCCAGAGATTTGGTTCCAGTCACAAAAACTACACCACCACTTCTAACAAGGGCACTGGACCATGACTGGGACAACCACGCAGTGCACAGGACAGAGCTCTGTGCCAGGAACACTGTGGGCCTTTAGTATTCCTCTGTTCATTCCTACTCCCAAAGATAATTAGATACTACCTGGGGAAAATGCCACGAGGCATCTCTGAAAGCACCCTCTGCTGATAAGGGTACCTACTCCAGGCCCTTTGTGAAGAAATAAATTGAACTGGAGCAACTGCAGCTGAGTCGATGAAAGCCAAAAGAACAAACGAGGAGTGCACGGGGAAAAAAACCTGATGAAAATGTAAATTCTTGCTGGCTGCATCCGTGCAGCTCCCAGTTTGGGGTGGGGTGGGTGCAGCTTGGATATATTCCATAGCCACAACTGGTCCCACCTTTGGGAGGATGAGCACCCTGGATAGGAACCCAGAGAGTAATTTCTGCTCTGAGACTCCTCTTTTGTGCAGAAGTGGAAGAGACACAGGGGGGTAAGAATAATTTCTGGGTGAGCAGTGACCTGGTGCTCATGTGGCATTCCAGATGTGTATGGTCATTACCAGCAGCCCCTGCCTCCGAGAGGAACAGAAGTGAAGGACTTGAGAACTGAACCTCAAATTCAGCACATGGGAGGAAAACTATTATTGAGAAAGTTATTCTTGAGGAGGTATTAATTGGGAAGTTATTGTTGAGAAGAAGTAAAGCACTTACTGACAATCCTCACTCATAAAGAGAGGAGGGAAAAAGAAGAACAGGCCTGGGCTGCTCTTCCCTCAACTGTATCTGCTAATTCATCTATAGAACTCTTTACAAAGTGCTTTATCATAAACCATTCGGCTCAGAAATAACCAACATCTCCTCAATTCGGATACTCTGGATTGTTTCATCTACATAAGCCCAGATTCTCAGAGCAAGAGAGGGCAATAGAGAGCTATCTTTTAGAGAAATCTGACTAATTCTATAAACCCTAAAAAGTCCCACAGCAAAAGGCCCTCAGCTGAGGAATATGATCTGTAATCCCAGCTTTCCCCCCCCAAGTCTATTTAAGGTGCTGATGACAGAATTTAGACACAACTGGCAGGAGACCAACCAGTCTCTGCCATCCCAGGGGACGCTGCAACTGCAGACTCCCAGGGATGTCTGCCTGGCACCTTGCTGGAGTGGCATTTAAAGGGTCAAAATCACTTTATTGCCTTCACTTTGGGGAGTTGATGTTAGTAAATAAACAGGTTTTTAATGGCCTTTTAGTTCATTGAAAACTATGGGAGATTTAAAAACCGTTAGGGAGGCAGCATTTCAAAGCACTGAGTGGGAAAGACCAAAATTAATTAACACAACAGGTCACTTGTTTCTTACTGAGACTAAATGAATGGATTTTAACAATGACCAAACTGCCCTGGAATCTTCCAGTTCTACTGCAGAAACACTGTTTTGTGAGCTCTTGGCCTGCCAAGCACAGTAGTATTTATTAGCTGTCTTCTCTCAATTTTTCCCTCCTATTTCCTCACTTCCATGACTGATGATGAATGGAGACATCAGTGTTGCCCTTATATCATCTTGTTATTTTCTCTGGTTTCCTGAGCTGCACATATTTTTCTTTTCTGTACTCTGTGACTCCACATCCCACTACAGAAACAATCAACACAAGGATTCACACCAAGAACTCCAGTCAGACAACAAAAAAGGGAAACAATTTTCTGGTTTGAGGGCTAGTCCAACTTGTGTTTCTATCTGTGCAAACCAAGACCTGAGAGGAAATCACTGTACTGATGACACAACCCCCTGGCTCTGTTAATTAAGAGCTAAATGAATTTCCTCCAGCCTGCCCATTTCCTCAGCACCCCCAGGACCTCTCCAGCAGAGGCAAGTCCTGACCAGCTTGGTGTTTCAGAAGCCAAAAAGTCTTTTCAGATCTTTGTTGCACATGCCAGAATCAGAAAGGCAACTCTTGTCCCCTCCTCCTGCCCCTGGGTGCATCACCTTCTTGTGTTCATTTTATCAGGAAAACACACTCTTAAATAATAATTTGCCATTTCTTTAGCCCACTTACCATTATAATCCCAAACAAACAACAAGTTCCAAACTACTCACCAAGCCCAAGATGGTTTAAAGTGTGCCATGGATCATGTGTAAAATGAAAGAATTTTGCTCAAGAGTAACCAGGATATTTTTTATTTACACTTGGAGGTAATGTTTCCCTCAGCTGAAGTGTTTTCACAGCATCCCTGTAGCACCATTGAGAAACCTGCACTGTGGAACTGTGCTATTATCAGTTTGGAAAACCCTATCCTCACTTGGAACTACAGAGGTTTGCAGTTCTTTCCACTTTTCCCTACCCAGTGACATCCTGAGCTCATAGACTGCTCCAGAGAGCTGCACCCTCAGATCCTGAAGGTAGCCAAGGATTGGAGAACACTGAAGTCCTTTTATTTGTGTTTTCTCTTGGTCCTCTTAGTCCAAAAGAAGTCAGGAAAGAGGGTGGTTTGGAAACTGTCAAGAAAACTGTTTTTTCATGACATCAGTAAAATAACTCCCAGGTTCTGGAGGCAGCTCTTACCTTACACTCCTCGTAGTCTCTGCGGACGTAGAGCAGATAAATCAACCAGTTCTTCCTCTCTAGGACTGGCAGCTCCGGTGCTGTACATGGAAAATATTCACAGAGCACAGGGAATCAGACTGAGCAGCAGAGAACCAGGGAGAGATATTCCCAACCACCCCAACTGCCAGCACAAAGCAAGTAATTAAAGAACTGAAATTGCAATTAATGATCTGACTTGAAGGCTGGAGTGTGGACTTCTAAGCAGGGTGTGGTTTTATTCTGCTTCTCAAACTGGTGGATAAAACACCTTGTTCAGGACAGACACTAAATAAAAGCTTTAAATAGAAAACTACCACCTGGTCTACTGGAAGGTGTCTCTGCCCACAGCATGGGGTTGGAACAAGATGGGTTTTAAGGTCCCTTCCAACTCAAACCAGTCTGGGATCTAAAAGACTTGAGGCATCGGCTCCTTCTGGAGCGGCTCCTGGAGTAGACAGCTCCACACACACATTTTCATTCAACATCAACACTGGTTGGAGGAATTGGATGTTTTCAAGTACACAAAACGCAGCTTGGAGGAAAAGAGTTGGATTCATATTTTGAAACTAGGGCAGAAGAATCAAAGGTCTTTAAGATAAATTACTGGGAGTGCATGAGCAGGAAATGGGCGATACACACAAAAGGAGATTGGGGAGATGGGGTCTGAAGGTGTGAATCATTTAAAGAGGTCAAACTTAGTCCTTTGAAACTGTGAAGGGACTATGAAACATCACAGGTCTGAGAGACTGCGAAGCTACTGCAGAAGAACATTCGATGCAGTGCAGGAGGAAGCCTTGTGCTCCAGCACTTCAATGGTGCGCAGCTCGCAGCAGCAATAATGGCAAATCACGGATGGATGTTGCTTAGCGATATCCACGCCGGGTTTACAAGCTGAACACGCCGCTGTGCATTTCATTAAGGCTGGGAATGCACTGCCTGGGACTGGAGTCTCCGTGCCGAGGGGTAACCATAGCAACTGGCCCAAAAGCTCCGTGTTTGCAAGTCAGTATTGTGAGTCCAGCGCAGAGGGAAAGCCGGGGAGGGCAGAGCTGGGGGGACAGGGCAGAGGGACAGCCTCCCCAGCCCTTGGGAGCCACCCCCGGACACGCGGGCTCAGCTGCGGAGCACCGGGCAGAAGGGGACACTGGGGACTCCGCGGTGCCATCGGAGGTGAGGACACAGAAACCCTGCACGGGGAAGGGCCGGATCACGTCGGGAGGCAGGTGCCAAGTGTGATTATCTTTTGGAATGGCTGAGCTTTTATCACCTCTGGCTCTCCTCCACAGCCCACATCAAGTCCAGTCTCGCTCAGAGCTCCTAAAACCAACATCCTTCAGCTGTTGAATTTGGAAGACATTTCACAAAGCCATTCTCATGTTCTTGGTTTTTCTTCCTTAAATTCCAGAATATCCATCTAGATTTATATTAGAGCTGAGAATTAAGTGTGCACATTAGCAATTTAAGGTCAAATACCTTCTAAAGAAGGTTCAACTACCCTAAAACAAATAGAAAGTTTGCAGTCCAAACAAAAAAGTAATCCAAACAAACAAAAGAGTAATCCAAACAAAGAAGTAATCCAAACAAAAGAGTAATGCAAACAGGCTAAGCTTACAGAAATGCACAGATCAGGAATCCAAATGTTCCCGAATTCTGCTCCGCTGTGAGTACCTGGATCTTTGTAAGTAAGGCATTTTAATAAGTGTACTCCTAGATCAGATTCACTGATTTCTGATAGCTTCATGTTTTCCATTTGTCCTTCTTAGAGTAAAAGGATGAAGGGAAGAGTCAAGAGGCTGCCTAAATAGCCGCAAATGGATTGAAACCTCACTATTTCACATCTGAAGCCCATTCAGGGGCTGCCTAATTCAGTGACACTCTGTAATTACTTCCCTGAGTTAGTTACTACGGGTGCCAGGGTGTGACACAAACGTGGCACTTCGGAGGTGCTAGCAATGCACTGCCCTGGATCCCTGGAAGTGTCCAAGGCCAGGCTGGACAGGGCTGGGGTCCAGTGGAAGGTATCCCTGCCCATGGCAGGGGGTGGGATGAGATGGGCTTTAAGGTCCCTTCCAACCCAAACCAGGCTGGGATTCTATAAAAGCAGCTGGACTTGTGTGCCCTTCCTGCCTGGCATCTCCTGGTGCCACTGTCTGATATAAAACACCAAACCTGACACACCTGGGCACTTCCCACCTCCTTTCGTATGTATGGATTTAGGGACAGACACTGCAAACTCTATGTACCCATCAACATTCCACTAACAGTCAGAACTGAGGAATCCTTCACCATTTTGTGCCAGTTAATGCAGCCTCAAATTAGAAAATCCTGCAGCTGTCTGAAATAGGGAATAATCTCCAGACACATCCCATCAGGTCTCCAACCATCTGTTCATGCCTTACTGGGAGGTTAAAAAGAAAAAGTACCATTTAAGGTTAAAATATACACCAGTGTTGTGGGCAAAGATAAGAGGCCAGTAAACCAGAGGGGATGGAGGATTGGTTGTTTAATTCCTGAAGGAAAGAGCTTTTTCACACTTTTGAGACAAGAAGGATGTTATCCTCCACTCCCACGCCATGGAAACGCCTGCTGGGAACAGGGATGGGAAGGAAGAAATGCTGAACATCAGAGTGAGGGCTGAGCAGAGCATCAGGCTGCAGAGGAAAAGGGGAAAACCCAAGAAGTTCCCTGAAAGTGCTGGGACAGAGAGAAAAAGGAGAAATCAAAACCCACCGTGAGCCCCAGGAGTGAGCACCGCTCACATCTGCAGAGAGAAACCAGAGACAAACCTTCCCCCAGTGATATACTGAGCTAAGGATGACTACGTGGGATTGGGAAAACACAGGCAGATTTCATGCTCCTAAATCTCATTTGAAAATAGCAACAAGGCTGACTGAGGAGACATGAATCGTTTTTTTTTCCTTCTTTCTCCCTAAGACAAGCAAATTGAAAGCAGGCAAACAATTCTGATGTTTTTCAAAATCTGTGTCTAAATTCATTACTAAATTTGACATAGGAACATATCTGATCCCCCCCTACCACCACCAAAAATGGCTGTGGGAAGTAAAGGACTATTACCAGGCTCTATGATCTATTCAGATGTAGAAAGGAAAGAATGAATGGAAATTATTTATACACCTCTCCAGAGCCACAACCATCTTAATCGGCATCTCTGCTTTCCCACAGAGCAGTGGATACCTGCTCCTGGTGCATTTATCTCCCTCAGATTTGCTCCTCCAGCCCGCTGATAAGGGCTGTCACAGTGCAACGGGTCACTGCATTCTCCTGAAGAAAATGGAAACACAAATCTCTGGCTATTTGGGTCTCTAGCTCCAGAGAAAGGGAATAAAACACTTTCTTCAATATATGGACCTTCAGGAGTTTCTCCTATGTCAGTGCTGTATGAAGACACACTTTTCTTTGTCACCTCTAGCAATAATCCAGGCACTGCACAGGCACAGGTCGGAAAAGCGTAGTTTAGATCCTTCTAGCCATGAAGAAACAAAAAGCCATTATTTTCTGTAAATCAATCCACCCAAGGGTCAGTCCAGGAAAACACAGTTATAAAAACTTGGTGTCTACAGCAAGAAGAGTTTATAACTTGCATAACTGTCTTTTGGCCTCTCTTTTGTGGGACTACAAAAGTCCTGCACTGGGGAGTCAGGCACCAAATATACGATTAAATGCCTTTGAAGTGTGTTTTGATTGAATTCAAAAGGGAATCCATCTGATCCCCTACCTCCTTGCTGGCCAGTGATTGATTGCACGAGCCACTTCCAGCAATGTGATTTTTCTTTCTGACAATGCTCCTTTAAGGAAGCCACTGGAGCAGAAACCCTGACAGAATCAGAGTAAGATCATCAGGTTTGTATCTATGCTGCTCTATCATCACTCTTCCCTTTATTCACCCTTTAATAGATTTTCTCAAAGGACTGAAAAAAATAATAATGAGTTATTCCCTTTTGTGTAAACCTCTCTAGGAAATTATTTTGTGCTTGCATCTTCATATTGGGTAATTGTAGCTTAGAGATGAACTATCAAACAGTGGGGTTTAGATTTAATAAAAGGGCTTTTAAATGCTGTAAAAAGAAGAGGCGGGGGGGGAAGCCCCAGAAGCTCTTATGAGATTTCATGGGGGAAATGATTGCTGAAGCACCAGCAGTAAGAAGTGGCTCAAGAACACGTTTTAGTCATCTCAGAGGAAAAAACCAGTTCAGAGCCCAGCCCTCCTTCCAATCCAGATTACTGGAATGGGTCCAAGCCCCAGTTCACCCCTTCCAACTCTCCAGCAACTTGGGCAAGAGCAGTGAAAGGGCAAAAAACTCAAGAAGACACAAAGAAGAACTTGTTATTGCCTAAAATCCACAATAACCAAAAGCACACATAACAAACAGCACAAGAAGAGGGCAGAAAAGCTTTGGAAAGGCAATTAAATAGAAGTATTTTTAACTTTTTTATTCTGCAGTAGCTTCACGAGCCACAGTCTGGAGCCATCGTGGTAGGTACCATGTACGTGGGAAAGGTTTTCCAAAAGGACTCAGCCATCCCTTTCCAAATTCTAATTCAAAATGCCATGTTGCAAAACAGCATCATCCAAGCACAGAGATATTTTCAAAGCTAACAAACACACAGGCATTGCTTCAAGTCCCTATTGTGACATTTGGGTATTGAGGCAGCAGAAGCCCAAAAGAATTTCATAAAGTGAATCTTACACTCACAGGATGGTTTGGGTTGGAAGGGCCTTAAAGATAATCGAGTTCCAGCCCCTGCCATGGGCAGGGACACCTTTCACTAGCCCAGGCTGCTACAAGCCCCGTCCAGCCTGGCCTTGGGCACTGCCAGGGATCCAGGGGCAGCCACAGCTGCTCTGGGCACCCTGTGCCAGGGCCTCCCCACTCTCACAGCCAGGAATTTCTTCCCAATATCCCATCTAACCCTGCCCTCTGGCAGTTTAAAACCACTGCACCTTGCTCCGAAGAAATCAAAGCAGGAAGCTGGGCTGTGGCAAAGCCAGAGGGATGGAAGTTACCAGCTCCCATCATCAGGCAAGGCTCGCTTGGACACAAGCAGCATTGGACTGGATTGGATTGGAATGGTTTGGATTGGAGATTCAATCCCCATTTTCAGGTAATTCCGGTCACTGCCTTAATGGCAAACTCCCAATGGCACAAAGACAATTCACTTGTGGCTGCAGGAGAGCATCTCCATCTGAGAGGCCACACAGGGAATTCTCTGCCGAGTGCCGCCCGCCCCGTCCCGCACTCCCGGCCCAGCCTCCTGCAGACGTGTGCTGACATTCTCACCAGGGTTACCATTATTTCCACTCCCAGGGCCCGGGGAAGGTTCAGGCATAGCTGTGGTTACAGCCCAAACGCAGCTCCGTGCTCTCATATCCACGTTTAATAAACATGGATAAGGAGGATGAGCCCATCTGTGCCTGTCTCCTCTTTGCCTTGAGCTTCACAAGCTGCCAATGCCAGGAATTCCACTATCGTTTGTAAATCCAACGTCAGGGAGGGAATGGGCATCTTCTGGGCAAAAATTACATTAAAATAATGGGGCACACACTCAAACAGCTTCTACAGAACAAGACAGCACTGAAGGGAATTGGATTTTTCAAAACAAGGTATGATAATGGATAGAAAGCATTTGTAAGCTCTAATAGCAATCTTTTTATCAAGATTTGAAACTAACAGACTGCCTTGGTGTGAGAGGAGCATCCTACAAATTTCTAGCAGAGCCAAATTTAACAAGAAATCCTCTTCCTTCCTCTGACTCTTTTACTGAGACTGTGGCAGTATAAATACATTAGAGCGTTGAAAGAAAACTAGCACAGGAACGTTGCTCTTCCTACGCCCAGATCCATCCTTGGAGTTTGAAAATGGAGCCGTTAATGTATTCAAAACTCAGTAATAATGAAAAATAACCCCAAAACTCAGCACTCAGAAGAGGCTCTACGAGCTGTATTTCACTCACCATGTGTGAGTGAATATATGTGAGAATAGAGGTGTTCGTGTGCACAAATCCCCCTAAAATGGATATAAACAACAAAAAAAAAGGAGCAGCTTTGCTGCAGCCAGTCTCTATTTAATCCCTTTTCCCTCTGTTTTCCCGTTTGCAAATTGTTGCTGAGCACCTTTAAATCAAGCCCTAAAGCCGTGTGGTTGCTCGTTATTTACAGTCAGCTGGGGTTAATAAAACTCATCACACACAGCGCGGCGCTGGCGAGGAGCCGTAACTCATCCCCAGAGCTGCCGCCCGTGGTTTAATGGCTCCGCGAGGTGCAGGGGAAGCTGGAAGGAGCCTGGAAAACAGCGGCTTAAACAACAAAAAAGCGCAACATTCCTGACTCTCCACCTCCCCCTGCAGGAAAGTTAGCCAAAGATAGATGAAGGAGTTCAAAATTGTATCTTAAATCTGATTTATACTCTAGGGCATGGGGGGGAAAAAGGCATTTTCTCTTGCTACTTTGCACTGCATAAATCTCACACAGTTGCTTGCTCTGATTTGTGTTTTTTCTGATTTAAGACATTAACAGTTCTGAGTTGCTCCAAAGAAAGATGGTTTCATTTATGAGACAAATACACTAATTATTCAATTATTTTGCCTTATAAATAGAATTAATTTATTCAATTATTTGTCTCCTACTATGTGCTGCTCAAGTTCAACCTTAAAGTGAAGTGGGCTGATCCATAAATAAACACACATTCGTGATCCCCCTGGACCTCCCAGTGCCAGTGAGGTTTCCAGGAGCAGAACCAGTTGGTTACTGGGAAATCTCTGTTAGCAGAAGGAGGCTGGTGAGATACCACTGTGCAGTCCTGAATCCATCTGGGGGAGATGAGATTTACACACATTAACACAAGTACATGATCCTGATCATTACTCCATAAAAAGTTTAATTCAGGCCTGATGATGCTCAGTTCACGTCTAAAATTTGATTCAAACAAATAACACTGGAGAGAAATTTAGTAACAAATGCCTTTAAAAAGAAATTTGAAAAAGTATGGTCTTTCTGAAAAATAAGAATCAAAAGTCTATTTGCTCTGCACAAGCCAATTTTGACCATCAGTGCTGACTGCTGAGCAGAGATGTGCTCAGAACAGAGGAAAGCCAAAAAATAGGGCAAAACCCCCCCAAACCAGGCTACTTTACATGTTAGTTCTTAAGTCCCTGAGGATGCAGACACCACACTCGGAGCTACTCAAAGATCCAAGCCCTGGCATGACATCCCAACTCTTTTCTTCTCTGTTTAAACCACATCCTGCTTGATGCCCTGAGCTCTTGTAGGCAAGTGGAGTCTGAGCTCCCTCTGGGTGTGTTTGCCAACACTGTTCCCAGATTTGGGAAGCAGAGCACCCCATCACAAAGGCTTGGCAATAAAATGCCTTATGAACAGCAGAGGTGGTCCGGGATACTCACCGCTGGCTCCTCGCTGTCTCCCCCCAGAGCAACCCTGGGATGGGAGATACTTCCCTCACAAAGTGGCTGCAGGCATTCCCAAAATAACCAGCTGCTCATTAATTCCAGCATCAGGAGCACAGTAGTTTGGGGATTTCCAGTCTAATCCTTCCTTTGGCTTTAATTCCTGTGCTTAGTCTTTTTCTGTCTACAGCGTGAGGTATTTTACATGGAAATTGAAACCAAAGTCATTATAAGGCGTTTGTAAGAAAAGCTTTTCCTTTAGAAAGCAAAATAAAATTCCAGCAGGGAGAGGACCACAGTCCAGCCATGAGAATCTTTGAAACTTCCCACTCATAAGGAATAGCACCTAGAAGCTGTCTTCACTCCATCCACTGCCAAAGAATGTTATATGGGAGGAATATTATAAGGATATATATATATACAAAAAAATAGAGAAGTTGGTCTTGCAAACATTTCAGTACTCCCTACTACAAGACCTTATAGTTTGAGTTCTTCCAGCCCCATTGCCTCAGGATGTTTTCCAGGTGGGAAATCCCAGTCTGTCCAGGGATGAACATTTGCCTGTGCACCTTCACTCTTCCCTACTGCACAAATGTGTTAATGATACAGTCTTTAATTACACCGTCACACAAGCACACCCTGCCTCCTTCTAATTACGAGTATAAAAATGAATCACAGGCAGGCAGGGAACGAAATTGTTGAGAATTATGAATAAACCAGTGACTAAATGCCAGGACTTCCAGCGTGTGTAATGCAGCTGGAAGCGTTGGCAGCAAAGGGGACAGGCCCTGGAAGGAGTGAATGGAGATGTTTTTAATTCAAAAAGCCCTCAGTGAGCTGCTCCTTGCTCAGCAAGTCCCATCATTCCTGTGCCACAGATGCTGTTGGAGAGCTGGGCTGAATCCAACAGGTGATTATGTCACTAAAGACTCAGAAGCTCAAATTCCAGCTGCACAGACAACAGGAATTCTGACTCTTGAGTGAGCTGCATCTCCTTCACGTGTCTGAAAATGAAGATATGAGTGACTTGCCTTGGGCTGTCTCCAAGGTAAAGGAGAGGAATGGGCGTCCTTAGGAAGGGCTTCACCCCAGCACAGGTGGCTGGGAGAGGTCAGGGAATGGCACAGATGCCCTTTCCACTGCCTAAACATGGAGCATGATCTGCTGAGACTTGTTCTGCATCAGAGAGATCTCAATGCAGAAAGATGAATCCTACCCTTCCTAAATTTGTCACTTACTATTTTTACAGAATTATTTTTAAATTCTCACCAGGAGATGCCATTTTATCTGTATGCAGCATGCCAACAAACTGGAGCTGAAAGCTTTAAAATCAAAAGAAATTTGCCTGGCACCACGGACTTTAAAAGAAGCTCAAAAAATGAATTTACCTGTTCTAAAAGCTGGAACTAAAATGTTGCCTGCTGTGCTGCCTGCAAAGGATTCCCTGCTCCCGTCAGCACAGATATTGATGTACACACACAAGAGGGCAGAGCTGTTCTAGCACATTCCAATTTAAATATTACCAGTTCTTTTCAGTGCAGGGATTACTGGGCTGTTATTTTGGGGAGAAGAGGATGAAGTGAAGGATATTACAGAATTTAATTACCCAGAAATGACAATCCATTTTTTAATCTCACTACTCAAAACTAGCAGCTGCATCAGATCCTGAGCATCACACACAGCACTCACTGCTCCCCACTTATCAGCAAGATGGAAATACCCAAGTCTCTTACATAAAACAATGATGTAATTACCAACTAATCTAGCTTATTTAGGAACCAATTTCTTCCCACAAGGTTGGGGGTTTAAATGGACTTAAAGATCTTGGCTTGCACGTGGCCAAATGGAAGCGAATGGGTATGGACAGATAAGGGCTGGATTGGCTCCCCCCGACCATGACATTCCCACTAAGGCCTTTTCTTTCTGACACACTTAGAAGTATTAATTAATTTAACTCAAGGGGGTTGTTTTTATCTGGATTTCTCAGGCAGCTTCACTCTTACAAGTTCAAAGGCAGCTTTGAAGCCAGCTCAAAGAATGGATTTATATTGATTTAAGAAAATGTATCAGAAATTCAGAAATGATCAGCACTGCAAGTGCATGGAACCAACTCCTTGGGGTAGAGAGTTCCTGCTCTTCAGATTAAATACTCACAGAATCCCTTAAAACATCTGCAGGAGCAGGAGGGATCCCCACTGGTTCATCTGGGCGAGCAGGAGCCACCCGGAGAGAGACAGGACAGCTCATCAAAAGCCACTTATCTATTTCTGCATAATCTGAGCATTATTTATTATCTAAGAGCCACATTTTGAGACTGCTTATTGGCACTGGCACTTCCTAAGCAGAGTCACCACCCAACAGGCCAAGCAGTGCATTGCAATATATCCATTTATGTGATACTTTTCATTCCATGTCTCCAAATGTTTTGTTAACCAAAAGCCTGCAGCATCCAAAACCTGTCACTGGCTATTAGGCCAAGCTTGTGGTTGAGAAATAGAAAGCAACAAAAGCCAAAGCACTTTGCCAAAGGTCACAGTTAATTCCTTGCTTCAAACCCTGGAAAAAACATACCTACAAAGCATCCAAAAAATACCCCAATGCCCAGGCCTGGGAGAACAGTTGACCCCTGCTAATACTTTTACAGGGGTTTCATTTTGAAAATTATCTACCTGACCCTTCCTGTGGTAAGTTTAGAGGTGGTTGATGACAATTCAGAATTCTCATTCTTGACAGATTAATGGATTTTTAGGACAAGTTCTTCCCAGTGATTCAAGCGAGATCCATTTTGCTTCAGTGAGTTCATTACACCATGTACATATTTAGGATTCTACCTTGTCATTAAAACACCATCAGTGCATCTCAGAAAGTCTGAGGTCTCATATTCATGTAGAAATCCAAATGCATTTAAAATTGTCCCATTAACCTTTGAACTGTTATTAGACAAACACAAGCTCAGAACTTCCTTCCTAAACATTTTTTCCACAATAATGGAAAATAAATTCAAGTTATGCTCCATAAAAATCAACAACACAAGCTGGCAAAAGCACTTCTCCACTCCAGTACTATCAGATCCTATAAAATTACTTGATTTATCTGTGTGGGAAAAAGAAAGTGGGAAGATGGGAGACAGCCTATCTCAATTACGAACCAGTAAAGCATTTAGGAAAATATCTGATTAATTTAGAATGCAGGAGGGAGATAAAAACCCCACCTCAGCAGGCTGACATTAACTCCTTACCGCTTCAAGGAGCAGAGCTCCCTTTATTCCACCCTCAGTTGCTTGGGGATCAACACAGGGAGGGTTCTGGATCTTGATGGAGCAACAAAGGGAATTGATTTTCAGAGCAGCTCTCCCCACAGGGGGTAAAGGACAAAATAATGAATGGTTTTGCTACTCCTGTGTCAGCTGCTGAGGGAGAATTGTCACCAAGAGTGGCCACAAGACCCTTGGAAGGAGTCACCTCCAGCCATGCCATTAATTCAGATCGTTGGATGGAGAAATTTTGAACCCAATGCCATCGGCACCATCTGCTCCAGAACCTTTAAATCTCCTTCACCCTTGTGGAACACTCATCCCCTTCCCCGAGGGCTGGCCTGCCTCCAAGCCAGACTCTCCCAAATCCCAGCTTTGAGGCTTTTGCAGCCCAGCAGCCACTGGATGGATCAGCTACTTCACAAGCAAATTCTGCCTCCCAGCTTGGCATTATCGTTTCAAGAGCCATAAAATCAGGTTGCTGAACACTGGTTGTAGGTTTCCACTTTTTCTTGGCTCATGGGCAGGATCATAGGAGGAAAGCAAGGAACAGTGAGGGGAAACATCTCACTTCAGGTTCAAAATAGCCAATGTATTCACAGCTGCATCACTGAAAACGTGGTCTTCTGGTTAAAGCTACAAACCTCACATGTGGATTTGGTCATTCCAACGATTTTTGGCAAATTTGAGACTCCATTCACAGAAACACACATTTAATACCTCACTCCTGCCCAGTACAGACACAGACAAGATGATATAGGCTGAATGCAGCACTGTGATGGTTAAAATAGGGCCTCAGCAATGACTTGGTCCCACTCTGCTAGATGTGTGAGCAACCACATCATCCACTACTGCTCTGTTTGGGATTTTGCTCACACCAAACCGTTCATATGGTCTCTGCATTTCACAGACCTGTTTGTGCAAATGTTGAGTTCAGGATCTCTCTTGCCTGAGAAAACACTGATACCAAACCTTTATGCTGTTTGAAGATACAATGCAAATATAAAAAGGCAATTTGCTGCAACAGAAAGTGGCCATTCAGTGTTTAAAATAAGTTTAGCAGCACTCTCCTGTTCGAACAGCACTGACGTAGCCTGGCTTCTAAAGTTCATCGAAATTCTCCTCAGCCAAACTAAAATGGGATGAGATAATTAATTAAGACGTTCTACAAATATTCTATTAAAACAACTCAGATGTCATGGGAAAAAAGATGCTGCTCTTTCCTGCCAAATTCCACAAAAACATATCCAACATCCCTTCGTTCTCCCTCCTCCTCTTTTCCATGCCCCTAGTCCCCCACCCACACGCAGAGGACACGGTTACATCACTCCAAGTACAAATCTTTTTGCTGCCCTCATTTCCCAGAGATTAACGATCAGGCAGCTCAAATCAGCTTTCCCCGCTGCACCGAAGTCAAATATTAAATGGCAAAGCCCAAAGGCTTCCAAGGCATTTCAGGCAGAACGACCCGAGGTGTGCCAGGCACTGGAGATGCCTCAATTTACCTTAAGGTACAGAAAAGAGAATTACGAAAGTCACAGCCTAGAGGATTTTTTTTTTTAATCATCATAGTTTACTTGGAGTCAAGGGTTGTGTCAGTATAAAAGGGAGATCCAGAGCCACAAATAAATGGGATTTGTACAACGAGGCAGAGCAGGGTGGGGGTTATGGAGGATGAGGAGATGGGAGTCATAACCTTTATGGGAAAGGATGGAGATGAACCATCTCACCAGGGAGCCCATCAGTGCCTCCATGGAAGTCACACTAATTGCTTCAAAGTAACCAATCTGGAGTAATTTTAGAGCAATCCTTGCTCTGAAAGAGTTGAGGGTCAAGATAAAAGTAAATTTAGGAGTTATTTTTACTTGCATGCAGGCCTGAAGCAGTAGCAATCTTCTCCTCAGCTCTGGGCAAGCTACCAAAGAGGCCTGGGCTTGTGCTGAGACCTCAAGCTCCATCTCCAGGACAGCCATACTCTGCTCAAGGGCTGGAATTCTACCAGGAATTGGGACTACACGAGATTGGCCTGAGCTCCCCAAAAGCAAAGTGGCACTTCCAGCTTCCCAAGGCCAATGCCTCTGTGCACGACAAAGAACATTCCCCAGCTGGGGAGAATGTCAGTGCAGGGCCCCGTTGCCAATCCAACAACTTTTACTGCCAGCATGATCCCAAGGCAGTCTCCATCCCCAGGAATACTCTGACAGGCACCTCAGGACAGAAAACGGCCAAAGGACTGTGCTCACCAGCTGAGGTTCCCTGAATGCAAAGGCAGGGGAAAAGGAGTATTTACTGGCAGTAAATACTCTTAATTATAATCTGAACTGATGGGGTCCTCTGCACACTTGAGAAAGGAGAGTCCATTAAAAACCATCCCAAAAGCTCAGCTCGGGCAGGCACAAAAGCTCTGCAGTGACCGGATCTGTGCTGGAAGGGGAGCAGTGCCACAGAGAAGGAAACACTCATCGCATGTTTGAGACAAGTCCTGCCTCAAGAATGAGGGAAATGGGGAAAAGAGAGGCTGAAGAATTTACCAGATCCCTCAAAAAACAGGAGGATTTGGTAAAATATTTTGAACCAGCAACAGAAATCATATCTGTTCCATTTCGGATTCAACCAAGACTTCAAAACAACAAATTTGCACTGAGTGAATTAACACATTTTCAGTATTAAAAAGAAACAACAAAAGGAAAGAAACAATAATTAAACTCAGTCACAGCCTGCCTGATTTGATACCACTTTTACTTCAAAAATTGGAACATATGACATGAAAAACACCCACAAGACTGCTGTTTGCTTCCCAAGATTATTTCCAGAGCAAGACATCATTCTGAAGAACCCAAAACAAACCCCTGTTATTATTTGAGAGGATAAATGAGGATCAAACTCATTAACAGCCCCATAAGTAAGTACACAATAAAATAACAGTCTCACAGATCATAAGCAAACATGATATAGGCTGTGGCTATGATTTGTCAGCCAGGAACAGCACTGAGCTCACAGAGACCCTGGAAAAATACTGGTACTCAGCAAATTACAGTCTAGACAGTCTCCTCTTTTCCCAGAGGACATTTATTTCCTCCTAGACAGCTGCACACACTATAGAAGAAACCTTAAAACCAACCTGCCGAAGAAACACAATCATCTCTTCAAACAAACCTTTTTTAGGACGGGGTTTTGTTGGTTCTGTAGCTGCTGGCAATGAAGAAACCTGAAAAGACAGAAACCAGGAGTAGTAAATATACCAGGCAAGGTTTCTTGAAGCTCTGTTCCAGAAAATAATCAGAAAGGACAACTGGCAAATCCCAAAGGAGGGCATAAAAATAGCAGCATTGCTGCTGGACAAACTCTGCCCTGCCAAGCAAGGCAGAGATTTCTGTTCCAGAGCTCAATTAAATAAACACCCTCATTGTGCAGCACATCCCTGTTCGTGGGGTCACTTCTGATCACCAGCGTCCTGGGAAGTGATCTTTACCTTGCAAAAAAACAATACTGGAGCATTTAAGAAGCTAATTAGAGATCACACAGAAAATAAGTCAGAAATATTTCTTATAAAATATTTATGAAGTTAATTAGGGCAAAGCTGTTCCCGGGGAACCATCTGAGTCCGCAGGATGTGAGCACAGGGATGCCCCATCACATGGAGGGCAGGGAACTTCCCCCTGCAAACACTGTCCAGAGCTCCCAGTCCATGGAAAATAAATTAATTTTATGTGATTTTCTTACTTTGCATCAACCATCAAACCTTCACGGAAGAGGAACAGGTTTACACAGGGAGGTACTTTTATTTTTCACTTTTCTTTTTGAGAAGACACAACACAGGATTTTATACATCTGTGTCACCTCCCCTCTCCTTAAAAAAATAATTTTTAAAATCAGAGATTCAGTCAATCTTTGTTCATTGCCATGTTTTGGGGACATTTTCTAGTTGCATCTTTTTTTCTGGAGATGGGGTGGATCAGAGATGCTGAGACATGAAAAATAACCCAAGAAAAGCTCTTTCTTTTGTTTTTTTACTGTTTACTTTTTTATTTCTTAACAGTTTCTAAAATTTTATTGACTTTTCTGATTCCTATTGTGAAAAGCTGAGTTGCTATTTTCACAGAATTACCCAACTCCAAGCACTCCATCCTCAGCAGGAATAATCAGCACAAACACCTCAATTTTTTATATACTGCAATCTTTTTTAATCCGCACATGCATCATTACAATTCTGAGTCCTCTCACTCAGCTCTGTTAAGACTTTCCTAGAGTTTCTTCTATTTCCTCCTCACCTGAGTAACTTTCTACTCATCCCTTTGTCCAGAGCATTTCTAAGTACACTGAACAATGCAGGCCTGGTGCTGATCCCTGCAGGGTTTCGCAGCAACAAAAACTTGTGGAATTATGGAGTCAGTTGGGTTGGAAGAGACCTTAAAACTCATCCCGTTCCACCCCTGCCATGGACAGGGACACCTTCCACTGTCCCAGGCTGCTCCAAGCCCCGTCCAGCCTGGCCTTGGGCACTGCCAGGGATCCAGGGGCAGCCACAGCTGCTCTGGGCACCCTGTGCCAGGGCCTCCCCATCCTCATAGCCAGGAATTCCTCCCCAGTATCCCACCCATCCCTGCCCTCTGGCAGTGGAAGCCATTCCCTGTGTCCTGTCCCTCCATCCCCTGTCCCCAGTCCCTCTCCAGCTCTCCTGGAGCCCCTTTAGGCCCTGGCACGGGCTCTGAGCTCTCCCTGAGCCTCCTTTTCTCCACGCTGCGCACCCCCAATTCCCTCAGCCACTCCTTGTGCTGCAGCCCTTCTCCATCTCCACTACTCATCCCCTGTTCCAGCACCTAATTATCGATTATTTATGTTAATTATTTCAGCGAAGGCTGAATTTCCCTCACGTTTTCCATACCAAGTGTGCAGATTAAAAACTCGCCCTTCAAAAGAACTTCCCGCCTCCGCCACCCCTCCCTTCCCTTCCCCTCCNACGCTGCGCACCCCCAATTCCCTCAGCCACTCCTTGTGCTGCAGCCCTTCTCCATCTCCACTACTCATCCCCTGTTCCAGCACCTAATTATCGATTATTTATGTTAATTATTTCAGCGAAGGCTGAATTTCCCTCACGTTTTCCATACCAAGTGTGCAGATTAAAAACTCGCCCTTCAAAAGAACTTCCCGCCTCCGCCACCCCTCCCTTCCCTTCCCCTCCGCTCATGTCCCCTCCCGTCCCTCTCGGCCCCCTCAGCCCGGGCGGCTCTCGCTCCTCACCGTAGCGTCCTGCGGCTCCGCCATGGCCGCGGCGGCCCGGGGTTGCCATGGCGATCGCCCGCCACTTCCGGCGCGGCCATGGCGCGCGGGGCACGGCGGGAAGGTGGCGGTGGTGGCGGGCGGACCCCGGCCTTCCCTCCCCCGGGCCCCGTTTAATGTGAAAAAACACCCGAATAACCACAGGTATAATAAAATGTCCGGCTTTTGGAAGGTTTTATTGGGAACTCCGCCGTGCAGAGGGAAATGAGGCCGCCAGTGAGGAGGGACGGCCCGGGAAGCGCTGGCGGCCGTGGCCCCGCTCCCTCCCCGCCCTACAGCAGCAGCAGGGAGGGAGGTTGGATTGGCAGATTTTGTTTATTTTCCTTTATATTTCCACAGTGTCTGCGGGGATGGGGGCCAGCCAGCCAGGTAATTCACCTGCGAGCGCCTGAAACGCGGAGGAGAGGAACAGCAGCAGGTTGTCCCACAGGACAGGGCTTTCTCAGTGTCTTTAGGTTTGCCAGCAGCCATCGCGATGGAGGACGCCACAGCCCGGGGTTCCTTTGGGGCCGAGTGCCCACAGCCGTGGCGCGTTCCTTCTGGGGAACACGGAGTGAAAACCGAACGCCTCTGTGCTTGCACCTCCCTAGCCCACCTTGCTCCAGCTTTCAAGTGTTTCAACGCATGGACGGAGAATTCCCAAGGGGAATGGCAGGGACGCATACGGGCAGGGCCGCTCCCACGCAGCCCTGCTCCATCCCACCCTCCAGCAGCACCAGGAAAGCACCGGGAAAGCGGCTGCACTCCCTCACGTTTGATGTCGAGGGCAACTAAAGGGCAAAGCAGGCACAGAGGGACAAAAACACATCCCTGGAACGTCGAGGGGAGCGGTGAGGGAGCCGAAGTGACTCCCCTGCCAACTGGAAACAGCATCCCGTGTTGCGGCCCTGCCTGGGATCTGCCTTTTTTTTTATTTGATCCCTTCACAACTTCCATCCCCTGGAAGCTGGCAGAGCAGCAGGAGGCTTGGAGGACACTTGCCTGGCGAAAAATACCACAGAAGGAATTCCTATACAGGAGTAAATTTAATAAAACCACCACCAATTGTTTACTTTAACATAGCTCTTGTTACAGAAATCATAAAAATGGACTCAGTAGCTAAACCCATTAGTTCTTTCCCCTTTTAATTGAAAAATACTCCGCTGATTTCAGCTTCTACTGCACTAGATGGAGTGGTTAATAGTTGCCAGGACAGGACGCCCAGTGATTGAGCCCAAAACAAACACAAAGACAATTCCATCAGCTTTCCTTTTCAATGTTACGACTCATTATAATGAAGTGAAAATTAAAACAGCAAGAAAGGGTCCATTTGACAGATGAAAGGGGGAGGGAGAGGAGATCCACAGCTGAAATCTCGCCGGAAGTCTTTGGAGAAGTGGTGCAAAACACCCCTCCTTGTCCTGCCTCGGGATCCAAAACAAACCTAAGCACACGCACGCACGCACGCACACACTCACCACACACACACGCACCCTCTGGGATCAGAGCACGTGTCCTGCGTGCACAGCTGGGAACAGAGAGCTGCATTTGGGCAGGTAAAGATCCAGGGCCAAAAATAAACCCAAAAAACCCGCAAGGCATCCTGAACCAGAGCTCCAGGAGCTGCGAGGGGCCGCGTCCGTCGCCAGCAATGGATACACACACAGACCTGGGGGAGGCCCTGGACAGAAAGGAACTGCAGGAAGAGGAGAAACCCAACTGCTCTGGAAAAAGCCTTCCAAAAGGAAAAAATTAAAATATATATAGATATATTCACTACACCAGCACACGCTTCCCCACCCCAGCCCAGGGAAAAAAAAAACCAAACAAAAGAATCAAACTGAAAGAAAATGCACAGCAAATAGACATAATCTTGAAGATTTTTAAAGAATAAATATTTTTTTGTAATTAAACATTATGCAAACACGTGCCACGCTTGCTCTTTGTCCATGCATATGCGCTATATACAACTTTGAAAAATACTGTGTTGTCCTCTTTTTGTTTTAAAAGTCATATACAAAGGTTGGGGTTTTTTTTTCCTTGCTGTGTATCCCCCTCCTTCCCTCCCCAAATATCCTCTTTACAACGAGCCAATCCACATTCATCCGTGTACTTGGGTGGCAGAGAGGAGGAGGGGGGCGGGAGAGCCACCCCCCTTACCAAAGTCCATCAAAATGGCTGGTTTGGACATGAAAAGCAGTGTCAAGAAACTGGTTTAAGTTTCATCTGTACTACACACAGGAAAAGAAAGAGAGAAAAGAAAAAGGAGTCGGCTTGGAGGATGAAGCTACGTTACAAGTTAAAGTTGGAGGGTTTTTTAGTGCGTCTGTCACACTCTTGGCCACCTAGAATACTGTTGTACAATGGTTTATCTACCTTTTTTTTTATTACAATATAATTTACTTAATTTTTCTGTTAACAAAACAGAATCCCGGTACTACAGACCAGCGGTGTAAGAGGCGGAGCAGCGCCCTGGGTGGGTTTTATTGGAATTGCATGAGCACTCTAGGATGGGAAAGGGTTCAGAGTTCATTGCTGCGGGGCCAGGCTCAGTCCTCGATGTACTCCCACAGGTCCTTCTCGTAGCCTTCATGCACGTGCTGCAACAAAACCCTCCGCCGGCTCTCGCAGTATCTGCAGGGACAGGGACAGCATGGAAAAGGCATGTCAGGAATCACGGAGCATCCCTGGCACCGAGCTAGCCAAACCTACTGCATGCCTCACTTCTGATAGAGGAGATCCCCCGAGAAGGGAGTTTTTATTTACAGCCCGTTAACAGCGCTAATTAAGACTCTGGTTGCTCCAGTCACTCAGCTCCAAGTCCCTGACTGGAAAACCAGTGTGCAAATTGGGAGTTTTTCAGGCAAAAGTATCCCCAGAGCCCCTACAGCTGAGAAACCTTCAGGAATAACTGGAAGAGGAGGAAGCAGCAGCTGTGGTTTGAAAAAGCCTGAGCACAGGTTCGTGGTGACACATGGAACGGGATGAGTTCTCCTCAAACGTGGGCTGGTGCCTGCTCTGAGCCCCATCAGGACAACAAAAATCCCTGAGTTAGCTGGGAAAAACTAGCTGCAAGTGTTCACGGCCGGGTGGAATGGGGCCACCTGGTCTAGTGGAAAGTGTCCCTGCCCATGGCAGGAGGTGGAACAAGATTTACTTTAAGATCCCTTCCAACCCAAACCAGTCCATGATGAAAACCTCAGGAGTACTAGAAGTTTTATTTCCCAGTGGAGATGGAAGCAGTCCAAAGGGTTAGTGGTGTGGCTGGAGAGCAGGTTTCACCTCACACCCCAACACGTGGCTCTCAGAGGGACACTGCACCCTTGGAGCACCTACACTGACTGAAAACTGCTGCACATAAAACTGATCCCAGAGTCCAGTCCTCTCAGGATCACTGATCCTGAGGAAAAGGGTTATCACAGAACACAGCAAAGGTTGCCATGGTCATTTCGGGTGTGTTAGAAGACAAAAAGCACAGAAACATTTAAAGAATTCAGGTTCCAAGAGCAAACTCTAAAAAAGCATCTGAGAGGCTCTGGCTCTGCTGGGAATCCAGTGACCAGACATCCCTCAGGAGTAACCTCCCAGTGGGAAGCCACCCCTGACCACAACACACACTAACACCTGGCAGGAATTCCTCACCTACCGCTCAGGACCTGATCATAGTGACTGATTTTTCCATCAGAGCAGCTGTGGCTCCCCTCACTGCTGTCAGCTGGTTCAAGAGAAACCCTCATACACAAAGTCCCATTGATTTTCAGGAGCATGTGATGGCAAACACGTGGTCTCTGCTTTCCCAACTTTAGTTATTTTTCTGCTGGTTGGGTGTGGGGGGTTAATCCTGTTTTCTAGAAATGTCTTTGCAAGCAAAGAGATCCAAACAGCTGAAACCAAACCAGCCTGGAGGGCAGTTCCTGCAGCTTCCCAGAGCTCTTTAAACCCACCTCGATGACATCCTGCTCCCAGTCTTGCATCAAAGGGCACCATGCAGGACATGATTAAGACATGACTGAACTGGTTAATTAGGGACCTGCACAGGCTTGACAGATGAATTCTTTCTTCCCAGAAATGTGAAGGTAGGTTTGGGATACCGTCTCCAAGCAATTCAGGCTATATTAGGTTTTAATTTCATCCCTACAAAAGCATCCAGATTCAGAGGACTGAAGTAAACAGGCAGGCTCATCTGATATACCAAATAAATGGTGGCCTTAAAGGGCAAATTACAAAATGTCTTCAAAAAGAAGGTCAGGAAAGTCTTGTCCAGCCCCAGCTGTGCTGCCAAAGTTGGGCAGGCTGAGCCACAGGCACACCAAAGCTTAACAGCTCCTGCCACGCCCCACAGTCCACTGAGTCCTACAGCTCACCCTACTTTGGATATTTTCTTCCCCCTAAGCCAGGCATAACAAATTCAGTGATTTTGGCAAAATGCCTCAGAAATGCAAGCACTAATCCTGTGACTCATCCGCATGTTCAGCTTTTGTACTTTTCCACTGTGCAGAAATTATTCCTCTGGGACTGAACAAAGCACTGGCATCTGTGTCACCTGGACCCCAGTCCCCTGCTCCCCTTCCCAGCTGGGCAGGCTGCTCTCTCCCTCCTCCTTAGGGACAGCTTTTCTACACCCACGTTTTGCACAAACGGACCCAGCAGACAATTAAAAGAGCCGATTGCTCTCTGCTGGCAGCTCATCCTAGGCCAAAGCTGGCAGCTTGGAACAACAAAGTCACTCCTTGTTCTTTGGCTCTTGCTCTGCAGATCCCATCCTGGTGCTGGCCATTCCCACACGCTCCTTCTGTGCAGAACAGCAGTGTACTGAGAGCCATTGCTTCTGGACACAGGATTTTCTCCATTCCGAGGCTGGATCTTCCAGCTCCTGCTCTGCAGAGCAGATGGAAGGCAGAGCTGGGAGCCTCTCCCCGCAGGCTGTCACCTCCCCCGAGAGCTGGCCCCAGCAGGGACACAGAAACACACTGCTAGCATCTGCGTGAGGGCTTGTCCAGGAGGATTCGAGGGTGGCACGGGACAGCGCCGCTGCTCTCGCATATCCAGAGACTGGCTGATCACAATGGGTGGCACAAGGCCAAGAGCAAACACCTTCCCAGGGATGTGGCTCTGGAGAAACTGTATCTTGGCAAGTGCTCAGGTCACTACCTGACACAGGGCATGGCAACACTCAGGCAGCTTTGAGAGAAAGGAGTATTCCAATACAAACCTGTACTTATCCTGTACTTTCTGCTTTATGTCTTGCAGCGAATCTTGGGATATATCTCGCTCCAGGTACCCAGAAAGCACCTCTGTAGCATTCTCTAAGTCTGCTTGGTTATTCTGAAAAGACAAAAGAAAAAAAGTGTTTGAGGTGGGGTAAAGGAAAAGGGGAGTTTTTTATTTCAGCACAATTGGAATCATTACCAAAATAAAAAAGGAGGATTAGGTATCACAGAATCCCAGTCTGATTGTGGGTGCAAAGAGACATTAAAACTCATCCAGTTGAACACCCTGCCATGGGCCACCTTCCACTCGACCAGGTTGCTCAAACCCCATCCAACATGGCCTTGAACACTTCCAGGGATGGGGGAGCCATAGCTTTGTAATTCTGTGACTCCTCCAGCAGATGATCCTACACAATGCCCAGAGAGCCTCTAACTTTTGCACAACAGAATATCAAACCAGACTAACTTGGGTAAAAGTGGGGATACGAGGCCTCCAAGCATTAAATCTTATTTCCTCAGCTTTGCAATCTGAATTCCTTACAACCCCATTTTCTCCTACCTCAAAGATAATGGACTGATTATTCTTTTTGAGGTAGAAGGCAAAGACGTAAGTGTACATGAGTGTGGCACGACACTGGCAGAGGACGTCAACTGCTTTCTTCAGGAACTGCACCTCGATCCACGACATGTTGTGCTGCTGCATCTCCTCCATCTTCTGCTTCACCTGAGCGTAGAGCTTGTGCTCGAAGCGCAGGCTCTGCATGTGGTTCATGTAGCGGTTGCAGTAGAACAGGTACCTCTGCAGGGCTGCTCGGGATCGCTGTGTTAATTCCCATTAGGAAGAAAGAAAACAAATAGTTAAAACAAAGTAATGGCTGCAAGAGAAGTAAACCCTTCACAAGGCTCTTCCTGACCCAGAGAACGAGCTTCCTTTCCAAAGGAGCCTCCTCTCCTGTCACGTTGGGCAGACGGTTCCGCGCGGCCCCGCTAACCCTGGGAAGCGCCCCGGGCACTTCCCAGCACAGCTCTGACATCCTCACTCCCAACCTTGGAAGCAATTACAATCACACTGCTCAAGCCTCATCACTTTTGTATTTCAGCCTCTCAACTCAAGGTACGGCACTCAAATGCTTCTAGTGTCATGACAAAAGTGAAAAGACGATGTTTTGTTGATTTTGGTTTTTTTGGCTAATAAGGAATTCTAATTACTGTGCCTGTGCTAAGAGGGCAATCTCAGGTTGATTACAGAGCAGGGGAAAGGCACCGTGTGCTAAATAGTGCAAGAGAACCAAGATGACTCAATACACAGTCATTAATCTTATTTTCTTCACACTGACAGACCAGATGTAAAAAAATAACACCACGGGCATGGTTCAACTTGTGTGCTGTGGATGTACAAAGGTAGCACGTACCAGGCAAAGCCATCCCTATCTTAAAA
Source organism: Platysteira castanea (assembly GCA_013397175.1). Classification (NCBI taxonomy): domain Eukaryota; kingdom Metazoa; phylum Chordata; class Aves; order Passeriformes; genus Platysteira; species Platysteira castanea. Next base: position 123,929 of record VYXC01010944.1, read on the forward strand.
GTCAAAAGACTTAACTGTCCCTTGGATTTGTGCCCAAATCCATGAATTCCTTCAGAGCAGATGTGTAGGCTTACAGAAAGCACACCACAGGGCTGGTGATCTCCCCTCATCACCAAAGGTTATGGACTCACCTCCTGTGCATCCCTTGCTGCCTTTGCATCATCCTCATTGTAGCGATTACAGTTGTACCTGTAACAGGGACACCGATTCCACAGATTTCAGTCCAAATCCGTGCTGTTTGCACCATGACCTCCTCGCCTTCCAGCAAGGCACGCTCCCGAACTCACCAGGCAGATCCGTGGGGCTCCCAGGGGCCCAGACACACCCAGCAGAACTCCGCCTTGCAGTTCTGGTTCCGACAGACCATGTGGTTGCAGCCCCCGTCCTTCTCGATGGTGACATGGCATTTTGGGCATTCCTGTCCACAGGACAGAGAGCACCGTTAGCAGGACAAGCATGGAACCCCAACAGCCTGGGGAACTTGGAAGGGTTCCCACGGCAGTCAGACAGAGCACGTCAAGTGAAATACATGATTTAATTCTTCCCTTTGGACATCGAGATCCTCTTCAGAGTCAGGCCTTAAAATACTTCCAAACCCGGAGCAGTTAGATAGGAAAAACTTAAGGAGTAACACATTTTAGCTATGCTGTTCTCACAGAGGGACACTGGGTGAGTCACCCCAGCAGAGGGGTGGTCTGTAAGAGCCTGGGAAGCATCTGGCTTTCCTCACCACCAAGTGTCTGGTCCACTCTGGGACTGAGACCGAGCTGGAATCACGCTGTTACCAATGCGAGACACCTGCAGCTGTAACATGCCATCCAGAAAGGAACTGAAAACATGCAGCAAGACTCTAGTGTACTTCAAAGAAGCTGCTGTCAGCTAAAAAGACACTTCTCTTCCTGAGGTGTTTCCATGTTTCCCATCAGGTCCCTTTTTTCCCTTCATGTGACACCTCGCTGAAGACTCTTCCATAAAAGCTCGCATGGGGTTTCCCTTTCAGGAGTAAGGCTTTTGACAAATGTGAGTATCTCAAAGTTCAGCTCTGCACAGGGAAACAGCTGGGGAATGTAACACCAACATCATGGTCTCCATGAGCTTAGAAATCAACAAATCAGCAAAGCAGCAAGTACAGAGAAAAAAAACTGCAGAGATGAAACCAAAGCCCTTTTAGGCTGAATCAGCTCCTCATCCAGCTGATCCCACAACCACACCAGCCTTCATGGAGTTTCTGCACAAGCCAGTTTTTATATATAAGACAATAACAAAAATATCCAAACCAGTGATACACACACACCTGTAAAATCAGCCGCAGCTTTTGGGTCAGAAGCGTGTGAAATCCCCTCCCCAATCTGGAGCATGTCTTTGCCAACCAAAGCAAGCAGTTCCTACCCTGGCACTCAGATAAATTCTCAGTAAAGGAAGAAACCAACATGCACAGTCACTCCATAACTGCTACTTGTACACAGGGCACAATCCAACAGGTACACTCACTCTGAGTGTCCCAACTATTACTGCATTTTACATGAGTTTGCCAGTTTGTATTGTCAGGGACAGGAGAATTTGCACATCAAACCAATGGGATCAAGCAGCAACCAAGCACAGAAGAGGAATTTTCCAGACCTGCCTTCTTCCCAGTCACCTGTGTTTGTCCTTCAAACTCAGTAACTGTACTACAAACCAGAGTAAGTGAAGCACAGTAGCTCCTGTGCTGGTCCCCTCAGGGGCACAACACCAAGATGTCCCCTAGGACTGTCACAGGATGGATACTCAGCCAGGGAAGCTTGTTCCCAGTTACTCTGTGCAGTTCTGTGAACTCTGGAGTCAAAAACGGTCTCTCCTTCAAGCAGAGCACTCAGTGCAGCATCCATTTCCCTCTTCCAGGCAGCCCTCATCCCTCTTCCAATCCTGCACCAGCAGGTCACGACTCAAATTTAGGCTTATGCCAGCAGTGTCCTTCCCAACTGTGCAGATCCCTGCTCAGTCAGCTCATCAGCCAGGGTGGCTGTAAGTACAGACAGCGGCCCCACCCCTGTCACACCACGGCGACCCCAGGGCACACAGCCAGAGTGGTTTTTCGGAGGAGGTTGTGGAGCTGTGCAGTTCTTCCAGACACATCTCCTCCCATCAGGTGCCCACATCACCTGTGGGAGACACAGCCGATCCACGCAGCTGCGGTGATCCCTCCTGCTGAGCAAAATCCTACAGCTGCAAGAGAGGGAGAACAGTTCCCAGGTGACCTGCCGAGCTGGAGAGGTGCCACAGGCACTTCCACACCACAGGGATGTGGGGCCATCTCACCCCCAGCGAGACTCCATCAGGAGCATGGAAATTCTGCCCTCCTGTCCTTGAGGTGGGACCAAGCTCGCCAGTGTGTCCACAGTGCTCAGGGCTCCTGGGATGCAAAGCAGGACAAAAAGACCATTCCAGTGCCTGAAGGGGCTCCAGGAGAGCTGGAGAGGGACTTGGGACAAGGCAGAATGGCTTCCCACTGCCAGACGGCAGGGATGGATGGGATATTGGGAAGGAATTGTTCCCTGGGAGGGTGGGGAGGCCCTGGCACAGGGTGCCCAGAGCAGCTGTGGCTGCCCCTGGATCCCTGGCAGTGCCCAAGGCCAGGTTGGACGGGGCTTGGAGCACCCTGGGCTAGTGGAAGGTGTCCGTGCCCGTGGCAGGGGTGGAACTTGATTATCTTTAAGGTCCTTCCAATGAAACCATTCCATGATTCTATGATCTCATTACAGCCCTTTTCTCATGGGGAATGCCATCCTTTCCAAGCCTTTATGCTCCTGTCTAGCAAAGCACAAGGAAGAGGTGACACAGTATCTGTGCAGATCCCTGAACCTGTGTAAAAGTGTAAAGTTGAATATTATTAAAAATTAAAGCCATGAAAAGCACATACTAAAGAAATGCTAGACACCAGCAGAAAAAGAAGTAGCAACTACTCAAGTCACCAATACAACAAGTGGGAGAGATTATAGGTTAAGGAGGATAGGGAAGGAAGATCTCCCTGAGAATTATGGCTACGCAACAACCCAATAGGCAGCAAATCAAGTTACTAAACCTGCAGATGATCGTGCATGTTATCAGTCACAGCACAACGCAGAAGTGACCTCATTAACACTGTTCCACTCTAAACAATTTCGTGCTGGGCTTGGAAACAAAAGCCTGGGCAAACCTGGCAAAGGAGAACAATCCTGATTTTGTTGTAAAAGTCCATGCATACATAAAGCACCATAAACCTCAGCTGCTCTTTTATGAACAGGAAGCTCAATAGAAACATGTTTCTTATTTCAGGGCAGGTGAAAGAGATTAGTTCTTTCCAGAACCCCCAGAGGAACTGGTGAACATCAGCCTCCCACAGCCACATTCACAGAAATGCCTCCACCTCTAGCCCATCCTATAGAAAGGATCCTCAAAAACCACAGGGATTTCTTTCTTAATGTATTTCAACAAAACCCAAAAACTTAATTATGGCTAGCACAAAACAGCACACTGTTCCAACACCTAGAGTCACAGAGTAAGGCTTTTTAAAACATATTTAAAACACCAGTTCATCTGAAAGAAGGAGATGGCACTTGGACACCTTTGCAAAAACACTGATCACGGCTCCGGCGCTGTAGGAAACGAAGGAGCACAGTTTGGTGCTGGTGCCCAGGAGGATCCCGTGTCCTGCCAGAAATTCCACACGTTAGAACAAATGCAGGATCTCCAGAAGTACAGAGGGAGCACTTGTTCAGCCACTGAAAAGTGATCTGAAAATGGAGAGATGTGGGCTCATGCCATTTCATCTCATGCAGGGGAGAAGAACAGCCAGTGGATTTTTTTGGAGAAGAAAATGTCCCTGGTTTATCCATCAGCCCTTCACGCTCTGTCTGGCCTGGAAGGGAAGGATGGGGATGTGCCAGGAGCCAGAAGAAGCAAGGCTGGGGTGTTTTTGGTATCAGATGAACAACTGTCATTAATACCAATTTAAGTTCCACAACAAAAAGCAGTGCCTTGTGTGAAGGCCGGCACCATTACCGGCTTTGTTCCTCTCCCTTTGGTATTCCAGGAGGCAGAGATTAACATCGCTGACACTCAGGTTCCAAACAGGTTTCCCCTCCTTCTTTTAGACCACTTTCAGATAGTCTTGATACACGTTAAGAGCCCAAAAAAAATGCACAAATCCAAGTTTTCTCTATTTTTCACTCCTTTGAATGTCCACTTAACAAAAGTAATGGATCTCTGTGGTTTCTTTATTCCCAAATACCCGAAACCTGCCTGGTTTAACTCAAGAAAGGAACTACTGAAGAAACAAGTTTGTCAAACAAACTGAAAAAGGAAGAAATGTGCAAGTCCTTGGACTATTCAATCCCATTCCTCAAGAAGACTGAGAATTACAGGCTTGATAAAGAACTTGTATTGCCTTATCTCAACTTTAAATTAATCTCGTTAAGCTGAACTCATGTGAAAGTAGCTCATTTTAAGAAAAAAGCCACTCTGCTGCAAATGCTGTATCTTTTGTAGAAGTGGAAGGAATTTAGGTCTCCTAAGTGCAAGTAAATGAATGCAAAAGAATAAAAAAATCATATCAGAAACCACAGAACTCACTACTCGAATCTCCTCCTTTTTCATTCAGACCACTCTACATAATTCATCAAAAAATGCATCGCATCATTCCAGTTTGGGAACAGAACCCAATTCAGCTGGGTTTCACTTTTCTATGCTCTCACACAATTGCCTAATTTTCCTTTCCAATTCCATCTCCCAGGACAAGCCAGAACAAATGTATCTCACAGTCTCCCATTGCAAAGGATTATCCAGATTTCAAGCCCACATTCCAGAGGATTGGTGTTTTGCTCTTACACCTTCATCTTGGTATGACAGAAGTCTCCTTCCCTCAGCAGAGCCCACATGGGACAGGATTCATGCCTGGATGGCTCCAGAAAGTGCTTTCCAAAAGCCAGAAATAGCAATGGAGCCCGTAGTCACAACTGAATTCCTTGGAGAGCTGTTCCCACTGAAAATGGGGATTTTTGCATCTGATGGTACCTGATTCCTTTCTAGGTTCTTCAAAATGAAATTCAACACAGAATTTAGGCTGTGAAGCCAACAGGCACAAGTTGTGCCCCGCCAAACACAGCTGCTCTGCTTTCTGCTAGGAACAGCAGGGAGAGAAAGGAGGGAGGCATACACCCTCCAACTGCACAGTTCCCATCCCAGCCCATTGCTACAGCCCCACATCCAGACAGCACGTGGGTTTCTCCATGTCCCTGGGCAGGGACCAGCAGGGAACTGAGGCAGGAGGGAGGTGGCTGCAGCCCCATGATCCCGGGCTGACCCCGCTCTCCAGAGGGCCGGGTCAAAGCTCCCGGGGCACACATCCCAGCAGCCAAAGCTGGAGATTCCCACCTTCCCCAAGGCAGAGATCAGCATGAGCCTGGATTACTCTCCCTGCCAACTTTCCCCTCAATTGAATCCAGTGTCAGCTCAGAGAGAAGAATGCCATATTGTCCTTCAGCTAATTCAATGGATATGGATGCCGTAAGACTCCAGGACAGTTGGCTTTCTCAAACGTCGGGAGTGATCACCCTGATGGCAATTCTTCTCCCTGCTGCAGCCTGGGCTCCTAAGTGTTCCCACGCAGGAGTGTCTGGGACAGTATTAGAGGGAGTAGCTTAGACAGTGATTGTCCAAGGACAGCTCTGCTGCTCACATCAGACTACAGGAGATGCAGGGCTGGTGCCAGATGCCACCCTCCAAGATGGGTGTTTCCCACATCCAAAAATCTTCTTATTTCCAAGGCAGGGGCAGGTACAAGATGGGGAACCCCAAGATCAGCCTGCTGAGGGCTTTAACAGGCAAAACAGGGCTGTGGCTGTTCCAGTGTCCCAAATATGTGGGGCCCAAGGCTAGCAGTGCTTACACTCTGCCTTTTCCAAGCTATTGGCTACTCTTCCTCAAGTTTAATAGGGGCAGTCCCTGAAGACCCAGCAAGCTCCAAACAAACCTGGTTCAGTCCCCGAGCCACACTGGAACACACTGAGACAAAGCCAAACGCCCTTTGGTGACACCGGGAGCTCCAAGCAGGGCCCACACGGCCCCACTCCAGCCTGATCTGAGCTGCACAGTGGGTGTTTCTCTGCCACCATAACACAACATTCCAGCTCGATGAAAACCAGGCAGCCGGCCCCGGAAAGCAGCGAGGCTGCTGCAAACAATGCCATTAACCACTTACACAACAGAACTAAGAAAACAAAGCAGCCATTTCCTCACTCCCTCCCCACCTTCGTCCTTCAGCTGGGAGCCCCAGACCTGCTCCTCACCCCCCACGGGATCTGCTGCTTTTGTGTCCTTGCCACAGTGACAACCTTGGTTTTAATTTGTCCCAAAGTGATCAAAGGCTAAAGTTTCAGGCGAAGTTGGGCTAAGTAGAAGGAAGACCTTTACATAATGAAATCCCAAACAGCTGTTCTGCCAGTCGCCACCTGGAATGCTGCCCAGTGGAAATGAAGGCTCCTCCAGAGGCCAGTCCCAGGGATTTGAAGGCAGATGTAAGTGATCCCAGCCAAACTGAGCCACGGGTGGTGGTAACATGTTCCACACATGGAATGGGGCAGGGATTTGCTTAGGGAAGCCATCAGTGCCAGACAGGAGCCCAGAGACTTAATTCTTGAGCTTCCTTTGGGTCTCCAATTAACTTGTTTTTTCCAAGCACTTTCCTCCACCGAACTTGAAGAAACTCACCTTATTCCAGGCATTAACACCTGTTTGCTCTTCAAACAAGAGCGCTTCAGTGTACTGTGGATTTTAAGGCTTGCTCTTAACACGGAACAGAAAAAACAATACTAGCACAAGGAATTAGATTGATGTCCTTTTCACCTGAGAAATCTATATAAAATCTCTATAGAAAATATGAGAAACCTCTCACCTTTGTGTTGGCTGCAATCCAATTGGAGGTTTCACTGTCATCATCACACTTCTTAATCCATTTCTTTAACCACTGTCAGAAAAATGATGGAAGAAGAGCATTAAATCTAACTGGAGGAACTGCAAATGTTCCCAAGACACCTGCTCGCATTAAGGAAAGTACACCCAACCACATGGGAATAGGGGGGTGTTGGTGCTGGGAAACTGTGCAAACAGCCACTAATTTAGTGGCAGACAGTTCCTGCAGCTCCATCCTGATTCAGCAAGTACAAGCACCCAGCACAAACAATCCTGCAATGAGTTTTCAGCTCTTGAGCTCAATCAACACAAACTTCATGTTGGACTCTTAAAATAATAATGACATTTTGGCTCTGGGGTGACTAATTGTGGCCTTCCAGTACCTGGAAGGAGCCGACAAGAAAGGTGGAGAGAGACTGTTTACAAGGGCCTGGAGTGACAGGACAAGGGGGAATGGCTTCCCGCTACAAGAGGGCAGGGATAGATGGGATATTGGGAAGGAATTGTTCCCTGGGAGGGTGGGGAGGCCCTCGAACAGGTTGCCCAGAGAAGCTGTGCCTGCCCCATCCCTGGAAGTGTTCAAGGATGGGGCTTGGAGCAACCTGGTCTAGTGGAAGGTATCCCTGCCCATGGCAGGGTGTGGGACTAGATAATCTTTAGGGTCACTTCCAACCCAAACCAGCAAAACCAAATTGGTTCCTTCAGGACAGTGGGTCATGCCTGACAAAGCACCAAACACCTACAGGAACACCTTGTGCAGGAATGCTCCTTGTCCAAAAAGCACCTTCATTCCTCTGCAGAGGGTCACAGGTCTAACAACCTCCTCTTCCAGACAATTCCCACCTGAATGAGGCACTGTTCCCTCACAAGGTCCAACTGTGAGGCAGCCGGTAAAGGCACCCAGTAGAACATCACTGCTGGTTCTCACCCTGTGATGTAAACAGGTGAGCTACTCTGCTCCCTGGTGGGAACAACAATTGGGTTCAAGGTTCCCTGGGAGTCCCTTCCAGCTCAGGATAGTCTATGATTCTATGGACAGCCACAAAAACTTGGGCTTCATTGCTAAGTCTTGCACATAAACTGATTTTAAACTTTTTCAAAACATAGATTTGGGAAAGAACCTTGATGTGCTCACCTTGCATTTAACAGGATCATGCCAGTTTTCACCGCAGTTAAAGCTGGAAGGGAAAGAAAGGGAAAATAAGCAAACGGGGCAGATGATTGTACTTGTCATTAAAACAGGGGAGGTTTTTTTCTGGGTTGTTCAAAGCCAGTCCTAAGGAAAGTCAACACACCCCTTTTCAATCCTGAAATCCCTCAAGGACCACTTCAAAATACTGACAAAACAAGGGGGAATGGTTTCCCACTGCCAGAGGCCAGGGTTAGATGGTATTATTAGGGAGAAATTCTTTACTGTGAGAGTTGTGAGACACTGAAACTGGTTTCTAGAGAAGTTATCCCATTCCTGGAAGTGTCCAAGGTCAGGCTGAACGGGGCTTGGAGCAGCCTAGGATAGTGGGAGGTGTCCCTGCCCATGGCAGAGGGTGGAACTTGATCGCCTTTAGGTCCCTCCCAAGCCAAAGCAGTCTGGGACTCCAAGAACACACACTAACACACCTCAGGGCAGTGAGTACAAAGCAGTAGCAGCATCCTCTCCCTGATGGCTCTTACCAGAACTGACGCCCACATTTGCAGCGCACGGGTTTAGCATCTGGGTACTGGACTTTAACGACGTGGTGGCAGTCGGGGGCAGGACACCACTTTAACAGTCGATTACACTGCGGAACAAAGCGCAAACCCCACGTCAGGAAGGGTGTGCTCAAGGACAGCTCCTGCCCTGCATCCCTCTGCTGTGGCTGCAAACAGCTACGAAATTAAAACCAAACCCACTGCACCCATCACTTCTGGCAAGGACTGAAAGCTTGATGCTGTAACAACTTCCTCCCTGGGCTCTACCAGAGAGCCGAACCCACACAACTGGGAAACTGGGACAGTGCAAACATCTGGCAAAGCCCCTTTCTCCAAGTTTATTTTGAGGCTACAAAATTATTAGTATTTTGCTAAAGCACTTCTGCAGTTTTACTTCAACTTGCAAAATGTTTAAGGCATGTTCTTGTTTACAGCACTTCCTGCTTTTCAATCTGAAGTATCTCAGGTAACATTCGAGAGTTACAAATATTATATAACTATTATATAACAGCTGTAACTCTGTAATTCTGCTTCTCAGAACCTAGATATTTAGCAACAGCTCTTGATTTCTCTTTAGGTCTTTTGTCCTGAAGTTTTTCTAATATTTTCCTACAACTGTCCCTGTAAGGCAAAAGACTATAAAACAACCCCTGCATTCACACCTGATTAGAGACTGGAAAAAACCTGCTCTCCAGTTCTAAACAGGCCTCCAGTCTCTGGCTGGGTACATGTGTGAGACAAAACCTACGAGCCATTAAAATTTTAAAATAAAAACTCACCTCTACAAAACTATTGGTTATTAAATGCTGGTACTTTAATTTAACCTTGGAATCTGTGATCAGACGCCTGTGGGAAGGGAGGAAACAGAAAAATTGTAGCAGAAATCTCGTTTATCACATACACAGTCACTAAGTTAAGACAAACAGGTTTGATTTGTCCTTTTACACTTGCAGGTACTTTTTGTACTTACCTGTTCTCTATTTATGTGTTAGATCATTTATTATTATGAAAACTATATTCATTGTATTCAATATATAAATATATATATCAATACATTAGCTTCAGAAACAGAAAGCTCACACAGTTCAAAAGAACTGAACCTCTTGGTGTGAGGTTTTTTATTTAAAAACACTTTCCTGAAGAGCCCAAGAAACAAAGCAAGTAATTTAATCAGTTCATTTACATAAAACATGCACATTTTGTGGCAAATCCCTTTAAAAAGCCCCAGAACAACTTGTGTGGTTAATAACTTTGGGAAGCATGACGCTAGCTGGGTTTCAGTGGAATGCTACAGCTTCAGCTTAAAAATTAATGGTGCTTTAATCTATTTACCATAAAACAAAGTTGATCTGAATTCAAGATCACTAGGGGTGTACACAACATGGAATTTAAATTAATTCCAGTCTGCTTGGAACTGGGAGAGCAGAGGAAAACTGACTGATGGGAACCCTTGACAAGCATGGTGACCACTTTCCTCCTGGGCATACCATCCCATCTGGCATTTGCAGACTGTCCAGCCTAAGTACATCCAAAATAACTTAATTATGGATTGCTGAGCACTTCCAACAATGTCTTATAGCTGTAACTGAAGTGTCTTCCCAATACATTTAAGTATAAAGCTGGATTAACACACCCTTTGTGGCATTCCTGGTTTAAATCCCACGGTGGAATACAGCTCTATACAGGCCATGTCACTGATAAATATTGCAATTAATGGATTTTCCTTTCCAGCTGCAGCCAAAACTAAGTGTACTGCTGCATGTTATCCTTACAACACTCCCTGAGGAGTGGCGTGTGCCCATGGGATGAGCACAAATCCCAGCCCTGGGCAGCTGGGGAGCTCCTCACTCAAGCACATGCTGGTTATTACATAAATCACAGCACGTGGCAGCTCAATTCCCAGGGCTAAAATAAAACAAATCAGCTGACAAAGCATCTCTCCTGCAATTCTGGAGTCGAACTTACTGAAGAATGAGAAAGCAATTTGAATTTAGTACGAATTATAAATTTCATTTTTTTTATCCCATACCTGGGCTTCAAGACATACTAAGTATCACTTTGAAAATGTATTGAATTGTAACAATATATCAGGTACTGGAACTTAAAATTAATAGTCATGCCATGACTAACCCGAGCACATAATCCACTGGTTTTCTGCTTTTCAAAATGCTTTGACTGCCCAATCAACATCACCAGGTCAAGACCTTCAAGAATTTAGCTTTGAATATTCTTGTCTTTTGGCAAATCATAAATGAAACTAGGCAAATTAAGAGATGAAACCCATGCCCAGAGCCCATAAATCATATTAATTTTTCAAAGTGTTCGTATCACATGGAAACTGAGAGCTGGAGACTTTGTAAACAGGAAAAGACTCAAAAAGTAGTAATTAAGGACACAGAAGTGGGTGCAGGTTCCAGTTGAGATCATTTACATTTTTGCCATATATACTGACATATCCTAAGATCATCACAGTTGTCCATCTTGGCTTTTAAAAGAAAACAATTTTTCAAAAAATGCACCTTCCTCCCCACAGAAATGCAGGTAAGAACAGGGAAAGGTAGATTTTTACCTCCAGAAACAGTTTCTAGTTTTACTCAGACAAAGGGGACCTGTTTACTTTAGCACCCAGCTGCCACTGCCCTATCCCAGGCCTCGTCCCTGCCCTCTCCAGCCAAGTGGAATCCCACAGCACTGCCCTCCTTTTCCTCCATCCTTTCCTTGCTGCTGCTTGCCACTGCAGCCTCCACTGGTTTCAGCTACTCCATTTCACATGCACTATTTGAACAGCTCATTCCAACTGCTGCAACCAAGAAAACACTCAAAAAAGTCCTGCTGAGAGCGTTCGACACCATGAATTGAAGTTCAACCTTTGGTAAACAAAAATCTCAATCAAGTTGCTCAAGATATGCCAACTTCAGCTCAGTTTCCACCCACTGAGCTCTACAAACCACCCCTCAACCGGGCAGGAAAGCACTTCAGCTACTTCCACTTCCATCCAGCCTACACTCCATGAGTAACCAAGAGCCAAAACTGGGAAAATCACTATTCTGAAAGCAATTGATAATAAAAACCAGCAAATTATTATCAATGAGTGAGTCAGGCTTCAGGAAGAAAAGAGTAAGGTAACAAAATAAGCCTCCATTGAGATGCTTTTTAGCAGGAAGAATTAAAATGAACAAAGTTCAGAACTATGAAGGATATTGCTCATGCAACAACCTCCTCCAGTGTAAAAGAGAAGGAAGCTCATGGAATTCACTGCTCCACCATGAACTAACAGTCATTCTACAGCTGGACAACTTAATAACTCCAAGGACACAGGCTGACACACTGGCTTAATCAAATCTTGTGTTTGAGGGTCAACTGCTTCCTATCAGAGGGCAAAAAACACACCCTGAATCAGCCCTTAGGACTCCTGTCCTCTGACTCACCTATTAACTACAGCTATAGGGCTTGGGGAACCAGTGGGTTGACCTGGGTAGAAGTCCTAAATTCCTACATAAATCAAAGGAAACAAAATGCACAAAGCAGTGAAACAGGGTTTGGAAACCCTGGTGTCACACTGACCAAACTGGTCAGGGAGTCTTTCCTCCCAGTGCTGTCACATGGGGTTTTCACACTCAAACAGGAAGTTAAGAGACATTCTGGTATTAAAACAGACAGTTCAAGACAGGCTTCTCTGCTGCCTACAAGCCTCTGTGCAGTTTGTTATAAGCATTTGAATAGATTTGAATAGCACATGAGTAACACAACGGAAAGAGAAAGCAAAGCCAAGAGCATTACTTACATAACTGTATTGTCGTCCACTAAGATATCACAGCCATGGGCAGGGCATGAAATAGTCTGAAAAACACAAAAAGGTCAGAGGAGGAACAGTGGTTATCCTGGTTTTGCATCACAAAGAATTCCAAGGCAACAGACTTAACTACAATCCATAGCCAAAGGAGTGCCTTGCCTCTCCCACCACATCCCAGGTGTGCCACTGGTTCCTCCTTCCCCAGCCCAGATACCTGCATCAACTCCACAGAATTCCCTCCAGATTCACCTCTAGCAGAGCCTGTAGCCCCCAAACCTTTAGGGCTTGGGTTTTCTCTGTTGTTCTTTTGGGATTTTTAAACTTCAGCAGGAGACACTCTCCCCTATCTCTCCAATACACAGAATTTCCAGAAATAAGCTGTGAGGTGAGTTGAGATTTTACCTGTCCCATGCCTTCCTCCATTATTTTGGTAGTTAAATATTCACTCCAGCACTGCATACAGAACTTGTGTCCACACTCTAGGCCAGTGAAGTACTGCAATGACAAAGAACACAAGACATTGCCTCATTTTATCACTGGATTCACTTCATAATTTCATCCTTCTTGGTGCTGTGCAGTTCATCCATCCCACCCCTCATTCCCCACACCAAACTTGAGACACTGCTATTCATTTTGCATCATCACCCCTACAGAGCACTGCCAAGGTAGCCTGAGTCACTCTTCCAAAGCCAGACTTTAATCCCCAACCCCAGCAGCAAGGACAGGTGTGGCCCATGTTTCCATCCTGCCCATTTAAATTTATCCTTGTTTCAGGAGTGTATATGGAGCAAAGCACAGCTCTCTCCCATTTTACTTCACAAATCAGTCAAATAAATGCAACACCAAACAGGTCACAGTAATAAGGATACAGAGTCTTCATTACTCCTATTTTTTCCCCTTGGCACGTGTGGGTGCTGTGCAAAAGTCCCAGACCTCCTCGGGGAACTTCCCCCTGAAACCCAGATGCTCATCAGATGAGGACACTAAAGATCTTGACTGGCAGGTGTAAATTGCTAAATAAAATTCAGTAATGATCAGCTGTCACATACTGCAACAGGGACAACTCCATCCTTGTCTCTATCATCTGCACAGAGCTGTCAAGATATCATCTGGGAATGAGTGCTTACACAAGGGGTGGAGAAGCAAACACTGCTGAGGAAAGACTGGAATTAAAGTACTTTTCTCTGGTCAGCTTGAAGTTATTTTATACCCAGAGTCAGCACCAAGGAAAACTGTATTTAAAACATTTCACTTGTACCACTATAGAGGTAGCATTTTCTGGCTCAGCTTTTCAAACCAACTTCTCAGCCAGTGAGATAAAACCAGAACTCCACCCTCAGATACCATCAAACTACGAAACTCCACAGAGGAAAGAACTCAGAATCCTCTGTGGAACAGCCCAAAACAACAGCAGGATGGTGGTAATTGAGGAAAGGAGAATCCACTTGTGGACAATGTTCTTCCCAAACCGCCTCCTCAGCCACGGTCCCACAGAGGTGTGGCAGCTACGCTGCACTGTCTGGGGATGCTGTGGCACGGGATTGCCCAGGGAAGGCTGAGATTACACTGCTCTGCCACCAGCACAGCCTGCCCCCTGTGAGCACCAACATCTGACCTGACTTGGTTCCAGGTAAAAATAGAGACATCCACTCCAAAAAACCCAACAAAGAGATCAGAGAGGAGGCTGACACCTATGTGGTGCCAGGTACATCGGCTCCAAGAGTGAAAAAAGACACCTTGTTAGCTGGCTCAGTAAGGGTTCAGAAAAGGGGAAGTATCTGATGCTCCACAGATGCTGCTGTGGCCAAGTGACATCTCCTGGAGATGCAGAGTTAGAGTAAAAACATTTTAACATATGTTAACACTTCAACATTTTGGGATGTCACAGCATGAAACCATCCCAAAGACAGCACTGACTTTTCCCTGAATTTTGGCTTCTCCACATGTGATGGGAAGCAAGCATAGGCAAGGGAATCACTCCTTACTAAACCCAAATATTCCTGCAGCAGGCACACATGAGGAACCAGCACAGAACACATCTTCAGGCAAGGCCTGTTTTGGTTATTTCAGGCAGGGAAAAGGTTTGCTAAATGCCCACAGAAAGGCAGGCAGCCACCACCACGCTTCCTCCCAGGCTGCAAGGAATGCAGAGAATCTCTCAGCTCTTTTCTTTACTTTGAGGGAGTTTCCAATTATTTTTGGCTCAGCTGACAGCAGAAGTCAAGGGAGCAAGTAAAAAGGCCAACATAAAACCACCAAGGATGGGGGGAGCAGTGACTCCTTAGGCAGCTCATTAGCCCAGGGGACAGCTCTGCTGTCACCACATCTGTGCTCAACATCTACAGCCTGGACAAAGCAGGATGATCCCAAAAACACCCCCAGCCCACTCTCCAAGGAACCTGAGGGTGAGAGGCAAGAGAGGAGGAAGGCAAAGCCATGACCCTCCCAATTCCTGTCTTACCAATAAAGCTGTCACCCAAAATAGCTGCTGGGACCTGACACTGCTTGACAGGGACACAAAGCAAGTGAAACATCTCCCTTAAGTCCTCAAACGTGCTGGGTAAGAGCTTCAAAAGTCTCATTTGGCAGGTGCTTCCCAAAACCCCAAACCACAGTTCTTTGGAGGTGACTGAAGAGCTACAGAGACTTTGTAGAGAGGAGAGAGGGAATATTCAAGACTAACATTCCTGCAACAACTGTACACTGTAAAACTTCTCAACACCTCCAAGCTCTCAGCTTTCCATAGGCTGAAAGGGGCTCTCAGAGCAAAAACCCGCCAGCTTTCATGTGGAAAAAAAAATTAGCTGATCATTGCAAGAGGATTTTCAAAGCTGAGATTTTCAGGTTGAGCATTGAACATAAAAATAATCCTAGAATTTAGGATTTAGAATCCCAGAATTCACATAGACTAAAACAGCTTCAAAACAGATTTCAATCACCTTAGACACAGACACTACAGCCTTTTAGAGAAGAAATAATAAATACTAGTTTTCCTATAGGCTCCAGCTTTTTTGTAGGGCAAAGAAACAGAGGTTCCCATCTGATGTCTTTTAACTTAATCAACACCAGCAACAGAGACAGCCCTGCTCACCTGCAATCTCTCTCTGCTCCAGCTAAAAATCTGCTCTTCTAAAAACTCAGCCACTGCTATTTGAGCTACGAAATCAAGCAGTATTGTGTGTTTTGTGCTGTCCTTTCCAGTTTCAAAACTCTGGACAATGCTGTGGTGTGATTTTGGGAGTTGTCCTGTGCAGGGCCTCGATGATCCTTGTATGCCTGTTCCAGCTCAAGCTATTCCATGGTTCTATGATTCTGCTTCCCAGGCAGCACAGTACCCCCAGCCAGAGGACAGGCCTGTCATTTGTGAGCTTTACCCCCACCCAGCGCAGCAACTACATCAGAAAGGAGAGAACAATATGTTAGGATATATTGCCTTTCTTTTTCAAAGCACCGCATCATACAAAGCAGGAATTTGCCTTTCCAGCTACTCTCCAAGAAGGAAGTCAGGGCACACAGGGCTGAAGAGGAGACACATGAAGCCTTGTGGTCTCTGGCTCAAGATGAACAGGGACCTTAACGCTGAGAATGGGAGGACTGAAGCTGGGCTTTGCTCAGCTCTGCCCACTCCAGGGAAGGAAGATCCAGAGCAAGGAAGAGGCTGCAACCAGGGAACTTCACCCCAGGCTACTCCTGAACCCCAAAGCCCATCATGTTTCCCTGCTGAAAACACACCCAGAGCAAGAGCAAAGCCTTATGGCAGGGCAGCTTTGCTTGGAAGGGTCTAGCACGTGTGTTAGGGTGTTCTGGAAGGGCAGCTGCCCCACAAAGAGCAGGGTCCAATAAAGGAAGAACTCCTTACTATCAGCACTTTGCCTTTTGATGAACTCTCCTGTTTGAGCTTTTCACTCATCTTCTTTTCTCCCAGACCTCCCAAAAGAACGTCCTGCCCCTGGAAGCCCCAGCAGAGCCTGGACCTCTCAGCAGTGTATGGGAATGCTTCAGTTTGGGCAACAGCCACAAAAAAGCAGCACTATCACCCAGGACACTGATGCAGAGCCTCAGCAAGTACCACATAACACACCCTCATGTCTGACCAAGAGGGTATTGTTCAAACATGATAAAGATCCAAAGATATCCACATTTTACTTCTACTCACTTTTGTTCCAGACTTTCTAATTTGACTATTTTATAGCAGCATTTACTGCTTTTAAAAGCTGTATCCTGCCTTGCCTTTCTATTTAAGTAAATCCCTTTGCCCACCATGCTTTTCACAGATTTTTAATTTCTCATATCATTTATCTGTACATCTCAGTTGGTACCTGACTTTTACAAACATAACCTGCTTGCTTTTTCCTGTACTTTACTACACGGCTGCCCAGGCCCCAGCACTCTCAGAGGTGCTTTGCAGGAAAATGTGAAGCTTCAGGTAGGAAATTTGGGGAGTTGCTGGTCAGGTAGCACTGAGACCACTGGGTACTCACCGAGTTTGGGTAGTTCAGGTAGCAGATCTGACAGGACATGTCCTGGGCTGATGACCTGGTGTTCATCTGGCGCGTTCGAGACTTTTTACTTGGATTAATTACGTGACACTCTGCAAAGAGCTTCTCCAAGTTGCCATCAAAGTACCTGCACAACACAGGAGAGAATGAAAATTTAACCACCTTCTAAATCATTTTTCCATTCTATTTGGCAGTTAAGTGTAAAAAGATGCTTTTAATATTTCAAAACTCAGACACACACTACTGCCAACAAACTCTTCCCTAACACAACACAGAGGTGGGTATTAGACAACTACATAATTTCAGAATTACAATGACACACTCCTGAAATACAGGTATCTGAAATTCAGGTATCTTCAATTCTTCAGCTGTATTTCAAGTAATTCATGATTCTCCCCAGTGATTGTTTTGCATTAGAATTCCAGGACAGGAAAGGAGAGCAAGAACACCTGAGTTCGCAGTCCAGGCATGGGAACACCTTCCCTAAAGCACAAGTTTGATGCCTCCAAACTCAATTATTTTCAATTGAAGCCTTCCATTTTTCCTAATATTCTGATCAGTAGCCATTTGAGCAGCTTTTCTCTTCAGTCAATCTGAGGTAATTTAACAACCTCCTAAAAAATACAGTTCCAGGTTTACAATGCTTCCAAAGATTAGGCCCCTGCTGGAAAGGAGGATGCAAAATTGCTTGGGGGGAGAAAAAAGATCACTTCCTTTCTTCTTTCTATTCCCTTAAGGAACACAATACTGGTTTACTTTAAAGGTTTGTAAAAAGCTCCTCCTTGGAGAGGAGGACCAAACTGGAGAGAATCATTATCAGGAAGCTCAGCCTCTTCCCAGAATCCTTCACATACCTTTCTCCAGCCTGCAGCAGCTGGGAAGAACTAATTAAACCGGACAATTAACCAGCCCCATCACCTGACACATCCCCCAGCCAAACCCACTAAGTCGTTCCCCCATTGCCTTACAGCTCTATCTACCAACAAGCCTTAATTTATAGTTTAAAAAATACCAATTTTCCTGCTGTTTCATATGTTCTTCAATGGAGTTCACGTATTTTAGATCTTAATTTTCAAGACACTGAATCTGGAAGGAAGTGGTGAATTCTGGCATCACAGCATCCACGAGGCTTTGCCACTGTTCTTCAATATAAGCTAAGGATTTAACCAAGTTCTTTTGTTTGCTTAGAGAATTATATTTAGAAATTTTAATGTTATATTTAAATATAAATATAAAAAATTATATCTTTAGAGAATTTTAGCAAGTGAATTCAGTGTAGTGCCACTATAGGCGGTACTTGTTTATTAAGAATCATGGATAAATATTAAGTCCATGGAAGTTTTCCAGCTTTCCAACTGCTCTTAGAGGCAGCAGGAGCAGCACAGGACGTGCTCTGAAGACAGCAGACACAGAGTTGGGTTTGATGTTTGCAAGGGAAATAGTTTTGTATACAAATGCTATGATGCAACTTGAACCCTGGTACTCATGGCCAGCTAAATGCTTATGGAAATATCAGAGGTTTTTGTAGTGGCAGGCTGGTTTTAAGGGTGAATATCCATACCAGGAACTTGACTTTTTTCACCTGGAATTACCTATCCCCTTTAACACTATGTATAGTATTCCTGCTTCTCCATGCTGTTTTCTTTTCATGCATTTTGTTTCTGAGTAAATAATTTCCACATTTATTTTCATGTATGTCTCTCAGACTCAAACTCGTGCTGTCACTGGGCCGCAAGAACTCCAGAAGATGCAGAGGAAAACATGGATCTCCCTGAAAACACACAGCTCCAATGGATACTCCAAAGTCCAACAGCTCTCTCACTGCTCCACCACTCCTTATGCAAACACACCAAGGGCTCCATCAGAAGACTCCTGCAGTTCCTTCAGAGGTTAGGAACAACTCCGAATTCCAATTACTATCCCTTTTTCCCCACTTGTTCCAGCATCAGCACAGCCCATCCACGTAGGCAGACCTCCCTTTGCCCTTCCCATGTTCTTTGGTCAAAGGATTCCCAGGCAGCAGCTCTAAAGCCCTTCCCTCCCACAGCAGGTGAGCTTCATGTGACACTCGCTGACTTCCCTGGCCAGCAAACCTTCTCCATCACCAAGTTCCATTTCCATTCATCCTCCTTGAATCTGAGAAGCCAAAACACATGCAGTCCCAGTCCAGATCTGATCATACAATTTCACTAGAGTTCTCCTGCAAATCTCACCTAATGCATCGCAAAAGATGGCTACATTTCTCCAGAGCTTCTCCATGTCAGCATCCCTCCTCACTTCCTTCACAACTCCAAGAATTCTGATTTTTCCCCAAATACACTCTATTAAAGGATTGGTTGTTGGTACCTCCATCCTTATTTTCATCCTAGGGAGGAGCACACCTTAAACAGCCCTTTAAATCCTCTGCCCTCCTTTCCCTTCACAATGCAGATATTGAATAATTCCACCACTTCTGGCACATGAGAATTTCTTCTATTAATCCTTCGAAGTTCATTTGCTTAATCATAAAGTTGGGGGTTTTTCTACTATTTTAAAATGAATGGACAAACCAGTGTTTGTCCATTATTTTCAAGCGTTTCTACTTAGCAAGACCAAACCTGTAACAGTACCAAGTCTTTCTGCCAGAGGGATCAAGCTGTCAGCTCCTTTATCTCCTCAAAATTCCCTCCTGCTGTTTGTAACTGCCTAATCGCCATTTTCCAGACATAATCAAATCCTACCCATGGGAGTATCAAAGATAAAAAGCCTTTTCACTGAAAAAAATTGCTTCCAGTACACACTTTGGGATATTTACTCCCATGGAAGAGCATTTGTGAGTGTCAGTGCAGCAATATACTCGCAGTAAAAGATATCTCCACATCAAAACTCCTGCCATGCACCATTTTTCACCTGTTCAACCTCTGCTGAGGGGTGTAAAGCATTTATTTGTTCCAAGGAAAGCAGGCAATCAGGTGCTGCAGAAGAGGCAATCTGGGAATTCCTGACATCCCTCCTCTGCTCAGAGGGAACAGGGACATGTGGCCACCAAGATAAGCAGCTACAAGGGACTGCTGTACCTCTGGCTGTGCCTCCAGGGATTAAATCGGGCCTTGGGGACATGCTGAGACACTTCTCTTTACAAAATGACCAAGGGAAGGCATGTGAAGCAGGAGAGCTGCATTTTAACCTCTTCATCACACACAGGCTCCTCCCCAAACTCCCCTCAGGAGAGGACACCATCAGCCATAGTAAAATTGCAAGGTAATCAAGATAAAGTTCAAGCCAAAGCACTTTTTTCACTTGTTTCTGAGGTGAAGTGGTCATTCTGCACCTGCTGCTCTCCTGTCCCTATGAATCAAGCTTACAAGACACAGGAAAATAATATCTGACGTCTTTATTCTCCTAAACACACATGGCATATCAGAGGATGAACTAGTTTTCCCTCCACTCCCCATTTCCATCCTACAAACAAACCCACCCCAAGCCCCCAGTTTTGCTTTTGCATACAAACAATTAGTGTTTCACCAGTGGAGAGGGCAGTTTTTCAATTATGGCTGTTATTACTTTACTGTAAGAGGAATAAATACCTGCAGCACATCTGCCCTCTCAACACCACTGTGCCATTACTCCATGACAGAGCTGGCACAGACAATAACAACCTGCTCATTACAAACAGGCGTAACAAGGCTAAAAAAAGTGGGAAAACAGAGAAATTCTCATGACACAAGCTCAGACCTCCCCACTTATCAAAAAAAGAGAAGCCACTTGGTTAAAGTGCTTTCCTCCAGGCCAGGTCTGATAAGACTGCTAGAAGGCCGTGCTGACTCACCATGAGCTAAGGGAAAACAGGCACTGATTAGGAACTGCAAACATACACCATAAAACAGCAGGAACTTTAAAGCAGAATGTATATTTTGTGGTTTTTTCCCCTTAATCCTCTCCTATCACCACAGCAATGACTAAACCCTCTTGAACACCAAGAGCCTGCTCTCAGCCTCCTTCCCAGCTTCCCGCTCCTGCTTTAACACAGAATGAGCACTCCAAAGGATTTCATGGAAGTTATCTGGTGCAAAAGTGACAGAAGGGAGCACCAGGCACTCAAGAGATGATGTTTTGGTGTTCTTCTAATACAACTGGACATCAATAAGCACCAAATCTGGGACCAGTGTGCAACAGGTCTGCCTAAGCAAGTTATGTATTCTATTACTCATAGGGGTAATCCTGCTGAGTTAAGTATTTTAATGAATATGTTTACCTGTGGATTTGTAAATACAACATGTACTTAAACTGCAAAAGCCTTAACAATAATACGTCACACTGACCTGGCTGGCACCTCCCTTGGGAAGAAAAACAAAAACAAAACCACAGCCCAATTTTTATTTTTAAGTTGATGGCAGCCCCAAACAAGCTTTCAACAACAAGGGACAAAACCTACTGTACAAAGAGATGGCTTTTCAGTGCACTTGTGTAGAGGTATCTCACAGGGAGAGAGGCAGCCAAGGAGAGTGAACTTTACCCTGACCAAGAGAACCAGCTCAAGAAACTCAAATATCAAGTGAATAGACATGTTGCAGAGCAGGAATTTAATCAGAATGCTTAACAGCTGTAGTCATAGTTAAATAGTGGCTATATTTGTAACACAAAGCTTTCAGACCCCCAACATTAACTAGAAGAGGTCAATCTCAGGAAAATAAGGACTAGAAAGCTGTAATAAAAATACAATCATTTCAGAAAAAAAATCTAGGTTAAACAAAACATAAGAGATACCTGAGCACCATCACTAACCAAAAATATTACACGAAGGGGGCTAAAGATGTCCTAAATCCATTAGCCAAGGATAGCAAAAATATTTGTACTCCAAAATAATTATTAGCAGTGTGAAAACCTTTGATCCTCTTTCCCTGGGTGACAGAGTACCAAACTACAGGGGCTCACCCCAGGCTCAGTGAAGGGATATTTATCAATTCACAGGAGCACCAACAACTACTCCTGGTTTACCAAGCACGTCCCATCTTCCCATACCCTGATCATCCGGCAAAGGAAATGGAAATTAAGAGAACATCAAACTAATGACCCTACCAGGTTCTCCACACCCACCCATTGGTCACTTCACACCTTTAAGACCAGCAGAGACCACAACAACCAGCAAGTCCCTGTATTGCCTTTACTGCTCCTTTTGGTCAAGATTAATTCTCCTCCCAGTTTCGAAAGTAAATTAAATTCTCCAGCTCCCACAACTCTCTTCAACACCACCAGCAGCACTGGAATGAACCAAATGCAGCTGGATTTGGTCCCCACTGTATAACAAAAAACTGAAAAGTACCTTTACCAAGCAACATTCCAAGAGCTGGGAATCAAAGATGGGAAATAACCATAAAACACTCTGCTCTGAGGGGAAGGGAGAGCCAAAATTCAAGCCATTATTTACACACACTGAAGAAAACCTGGAGCTGCGGAGATGAAGACAAGGCAGGACCATTATCAGTCAGAAACAATTTTGCCTTGGCCAGACCAGCGAATAAACATGTCAGGAATACACATGCCAGCATGACAGGCAAGAGCAGCTAAACTCAAATCCAAAACAGTTGCTAGATAACAAGAACCTGTTCCTGCTTGCTTTTTTCCAAAGCCTGTCCAAATGCTGTGCCTGTATGTGTTCAAACTGGAAATCCCTCTTTCCAATGGGCAACTTAACTTCCACAACTTCTAACAGCCATCAATAATATTAAAATAAGGAGTCACAAGTCACCCTTAGCTGGGAAAGGGGGAACATTTAGAGCTTACACAAAAGATTCTCCTGACACACACTGTGCATTCTTCTACCCTCAATTAATCCAGGAACAAACATTTTTTCCAGCTCTCAGGCACAAGGTGGTTGCACGAGGTGGCTGCTTACCTCTCCATCAGCTTCTCCTTATCCCAGTTGAAATGGCTAAGCAGTATTCGAGTGATAGTCGCTGGATTCTGGAGAAAGAAGAGAAAAACAATCAATAATTGAGTAATCAAGTTGGAGTGAGAACACCAAGCAAAGCTTTGAATAGGCAAAGGGAAAATCAGGGTGTCTGATATCATCTGTTCAGACAATACACATTTACTGGCATGGACTGGGAAATAGCTGGACTTGACAGATAGACAAATTTAAAAGGGGAAAAAAAAAACCCCATAAATAAAATGAGGATTTGGTTGAAGATTTAAGGACCAGATGAACTACAGCTACCACAGTGCCAACATCTCCACATCCAGCATGCCCACACAATGCCATTCCAGGATGTCTGTAAAACACAGGAAGGGCTGATTTCCACCCATCATACCCATTTTTGCCACAACTGCCACACCACCTGCAGAGCAAGAATATTCCAGCCCTGACCATCAAAACACTTGGGCTGAAAACTCTCCCAGAACACAACTGGCTGCCAGTGTACAATGAAAAAGTCCTTGGGAGACCCCAGACGTTCCTGAAGCACCATGACATCCAGAAAACACTCGTGGATCCGTACAGCTAAGGAAAGAAATACAGCCTAGGAAGGTCAGAAAGAAGATGCAACATAAGAGCTGATTTTCACCTGTGTACAAGTTTTTCTTCTAATTAAATCTGTATCATCAGCCAAGAGTTCAATTATATGAGAAACACACCAGACCATATGGCTTCTGTTACACCCCAGAACCACGTTTTACCTCCCCAAATCCACTCTCTGGGCCCAGTTTTAGGACCATTTACATGCAAAGGAGACAAGAGCAGCGCCTTGAGAGCGGCTGTGTGTACTTTGCCATTTGACACCAAAATGGAAGTTTGCCTCAGGGCTAATGTTCAATGGAAGCTCTGAAGCTGTTGAAAAGTAGGACATAAACCAGCAATGTGATTTCCTGAGCCCTGCAGCTACAGCCACAACTTGATGCTGCCAAAAGCCAATGCTGTCACCCACAGCAGTGATCCCACCCCATCTCTGCACGTCCTGCCCTCACCAGTCCGTACCACTACAGCCATTTTATGCTGCAATAGTGCCTCAGAAACTGATCTTCGCTTTTCCTTTAGGTTGTTTTTTTCATGGAATCAGTTCTCCAATCTATTTGATTGCCTGACCACACAAACAGCTGCATTAGCACAGGGGGAAAGCAGGACAGCCTCTTTCACCACCACCAAAACCTTCACTGAAATAAAGCCCCCGGGTGATAGTGTAATAAGCACAAAGAACCAGTCTTGTGGTTTATACCATAAAAAGTGACACTCTGCTCCTTCTACAGCGTGTTCTGACTCTTATTAATGCCAGCACAGATTGTTTAAGGCCAAACTAAGAATTTTTTTCCAGTGCAAAAAGCCCATGTGAACCAAAGCAGCTTTAGAAAGGTTAGACCAGATTCCTGATCCAGTCCCTGTGGAGCCCCATAAACAGCTGGGACAGCAGATCTACACAGTATGGGGCAGAAGATACTAGAAACGGGTATTGCCTAACACTGCAACATGACAATGTGGTTCTGGTCCATATCTGAACCAGCCTCTCAGGGATCCAAGCTCTTCCCTGCAGCAACACGAGGTGCCTGGCTGACAACCACATGTCACCAGTTCTCCTCACCCAGCCCTGCAGAGCAGCGCAAGCAGCTCAACTCTTTCAAGTCAGTCCTGCCAACAAGAAGCTCTATGGGAATTTAAGGGTCTCCTTCACTGAAAGGCTCCTCCAGCAGCCTCTTTCAGGGTTTAGTTTCTGATCTTTCCAGGTTATTTCGTATTTGGGTCTCCACAACATCCTTTTCTGTAACTCTACCTGGACTATGTAGCAGTACCTAAAGGAGTTCTTAAAAGCTCACTTAGACACAATTCCTAGAGCAATTTAACCAAAGATGAAAATATGCCTTAGTAAATAAACCAATCTTACCACTAGATTATCTTGGTTATGATACCAGCCCCTGTAATTCTCCAGTTATGAGTTTCAGACAGCAAAGCACAGAGCTCTTCAACACAAGGAGTCTTCGCTCAGCCAGAGATCCGCCAGATGTACAGAAAAACACAATTTTCTTCATTTCTCAAGCAAAGGCATTGAGAGAGCTTTAATTAAAATCAGCCTGAAGTCCTGTCCTACCTTCTGCCACAGCAGCCCACTTGGCCACTTATTAAGGCTCCTGGGAATACCTATTAATCGCTTAATAGGCTAAGAGGCAGCGGAGGTAGTGGTCTCCGGCTGACTTTAAAAAGACAGAAGGCTTCCCCTGCACTGAAGGAAAAGTTATGGTACATGGATAAGAAACTCGAATGGCCTGCAGTGATTATTAAGTAGAACAAGGCTGATCCAGCAAATACCACTCCCTAAAGGACATGTGGTTGGAAAGGACAAGAGGGTTTCATCTGTGGCTTCTCCATTTTCCCAAGACACAGGCACTGCAGTTTTCCGAAAGTTTCCCTAGGTCAGAGCCCCCAGGTATTCCAGTACTGCAAGGTCAGGGTACAAAACTGGACATTATTTAGGATTATACTGTTGGCTCGGTGTACTATCACCTTCTCCCGGCTTGCTGGGCTCCAGCTTCTGCCAGCACTGTTGGCTGAACATGTAAAAAAGAAAGGAAACGCCGGCAGCATGACAAGCTCCCACCAGAAATAGCTGGGCTGCCTGCTTTCACCGCCTGCCACATCCCAGATGTAGCATTCAAACCTCCCCTGGCTGTTTCCTGGATACAGAAGGCAAGGATTAACACAGCCCTGCCCTTGCTCATCCCTGAACAGGGATACAAGCTGAGCTGGCAGCGCATTGGGAGCACAGGAGACTGGGAGGGAGGCAGCTAAGGGGCAAACCAGAGTTAAATACAAATGCATGGGAATAGCTCACATGCACACACTTCCCTCACAACTATTCCAGAGCAGTGCTGGAGGAGTCAACCACAGCACCCACCCCAGTGAGAGCTGTGTCCTGTACCTTGGGCACACAGGGTTACAACACCACCAGCATAATGTGGTATTTCAACACCACTTCTACTCCAGCCTTTACCAACCCTCAGACGTTTTGGACACTCATGATGCAAAAATTAATGGAATACCCAAATACTGGGTTGCACAGCACTGGCAAGTCACAGGCTCTGTTCTGCCTCCTCGTTTGGCACACAGGATTATTTCCTACGACTGACACCACGCAGATTAGTTATCAACAGGCTCTGCTGCCGCTCAGATGGGATTACTCCTGAGGCTGCGAGCGCGCTCCTACTAAGGCTGTTTTCTGTTTACAAAGATGCATTTTCCTACAGAAAGCAGCCAGGGACGGACGGTGAGCAAGCCGGAACAGCCAAGACGTTCTCCTCCAAATGTGGTCTGATGAAAGCTGAAACAGCAGATCTCGCTTACAGCAGCCTCCTATTAAATTTTACATGTCAGAGCCGAGGCGGATTGCCTGGAGCCGAGGGCAGCAAGCCTGTTGATATCCAGATAGAACAAACCCGAGGAAAGCAGCCATTTTGTTGAAATTCTCCGGGCACTTCAAAAGATTCCCTAACAAAACATTCCGAATAAAGCTCTGCCCAGAGAGAAACACTCTCAGTCCTTCAGTAGGGATTTTTTTTTTT
>VYXC01010944.1:150417-188511 GCA_013397175.1 Platysteira castanea
GGGGGGGCTAACAAAGCAACCAAGTCCCACATATGCTTCAAACAAATTCCACTCCACCACAGCTTTTCACTGGAGGTATTTACATTTCCTGTCCTTATCTATGTTGCCATGCTCCAACACACCAATGCAAGCAGGAGATATAGCAATAGGAAGCCCTACAAAGGTCTGGACTTCACCAAAGAAGTATTATTAATTCAAATAAAACTCCTTAATTTAATATTATTTAATTCAACTGGAAGCTTCATAAGTGATAAGAGCTAGAATTCTTTTTGCTGTCAAAATAAGAAAGTATGAATCGGAAGGAAGAATCTGGATACACTTAAATGCATAAATGAATTATAAATTAAATATTATTAGAACATTAGCTTGAATCAGAATTTCCAAGCAGCACAGTTTTCTGAATGACTGTTGGGAGCATTTGATCCATTCACGTTTCCATCCATCAAGACAAGCTGCATGGTTAATTCCTGATGTTATGAAGCACATTAAGAAAAGCACAGTTTACAGTTCAGCTTCTCCTTACATGCTGGGAGTCAGCTCCTGGTTCAGTTTCAGCATTTACTGCAAATAAAACTCATTTAAAAAAACTTAAGCTCAGTTCTCCAGCAAAATTCTTTCCCACCTCTCCTGGAGACATGATATCAATACGTTCTTTGTTTTGTTTCTTTCCATGTCATGGCTGGTTTTGTTTTCAACCCATGGCACCTTCTGCATTGCAGAAGTTTTCATCCCAGCTGCAGCATCTCCATCCCAATAACAGAGGCTTTTCCAGCAATAAGGGTTTGATGCCGCTTCCAGTTGCGTTTTCTACACAATTGCTTTGCACTTGTGAATCCAAGCAGATGCTCCAGAAACCCTGGCTTTGCCCAAGCCTCAGAATTCTGCACAGGGTTCAAACCTCAGCAATGTCCACTGCTGTATTCCATAGGGACACAAGACTGGGTTTACATTCCCAAGCAGAAGGAAACCGAGGGTTTCACATCAGCTGACAAGACTGAGCGTTTGGCTTGGTGGAGGAGCAAAGAGCCACCACAAGTGAATGCTGAAGCCAAGCAGCACAAACATCTGCTCCAGTGAAGTGGCACCTGGGGACAGCCGTCACATCACCACTGTAAATATTTAACCAGCCAAACCCTCAGGGTTTGCAACAGTAGAGCACCAAGTGGAAATGCCCGCTGCCCAGCATCTCCAAGGCTTGTCACGTGCACACCGTGCCATGGGAGAAGCGCTGATAAATAATCCACAGGTCACGTTTTACTGCAGCAGGGAGAGGAGGAGCAATCCCACCACAAGAAACTGTGACCACCACCCCACACCAGGCACCAAAGAGCTGCTTCATCACGTAATAACCAAGGGGCACCAGCCCAAAATTCTGCAATAACCTGGTATTTGCTCCACTTGAACCCTCTGCTCTTCATCTGCACCTCTCCCAGCCCCACACAGATAATCTCAGATATAAAGATACAGCTAGAAAGTGTCTTAAATCAGCTTTTAACCTGCTAAAACACATCACAGTACAACTGTCAGCAAAAGGTTTGCACTGTTCTGCAAGTGCACTGAGTGACGTTCATTTGTGGAGATTCATTCACACCCATTCTTCCAGGAGACAATTACAGGAAATCTTACAAGCACAAAACCTTATTTCTAGCAGCTTAATAAAATTCCCAGGAAGTCAGCATAGAAGATGAGATCCAAGTGTTGAGTACTTCCAGGACATGATCTCAAACTTGCTAGTTTTTAACCACCACCAAGCACTCCAAGAAGCTGCTGGAAAACTTCCGTGTAATCTAATACTCCCTGTCTCAATTACAGCCAGAACATGAGAGGGCTGCTGCAAGAAGAGGACAGCAGCTAAACAGATCAATCTGCCAACCCACCCATGCTCTCTTTCTCTCTGCCATCCCCTGGGGTCTGGGAGACAATCACACCATGGGATGTTTCTGCCATTGCCATCTCAGGGTTCACAGGGACAGCACAACACACTGGTGGATCTCAGGTACTTCTCATCTTCCCGCTAGAGATAATAACAACATCAGTACTGCTCATTCTCTGTACCCCACTGAGGGGATGTTCTTTGCATCTTACAGACTACTGAAGCCATATTAGAAGATTAGAACTTGAGTTAGAACTCTAAACCACCTGAAAATGTACCAGTTTCCTGCCATTTCGGAACAACTCCACAAGAAGCCAGGCTACTCCCTGTGACTGCTGTCATCTGCTGTCCTCCATCTGGCATTTGCCACCTCACTGTAACTCCCCATTAAAACATACAGAGCCTTTGACTTCGACACCGATCATCTCCCTAGCTCCCTACATCTTTCTTCATCTCATTAACTTCCCTTCACACATCATCTCCTAATTCTGAAAATTAAGTTTTACAGAGTTACTGAATTAGTACCATTACGTGATGGCACCAAGTGGCAGCTTGATCTGATGATCTCAGTTTGTAGTAACTTACCTGCATTTTACTGACCGTTTCCAGCTCCGATGAACATACGTTCTTCTAGCAGGGGAAGATAATAAAAAAACAACTTTGGCAAAAACTCTATTACTTCAGTTAATTGGTTCAAGAGACAGAAATGAAGCAGTCAGCTGCTTTACATTTTCTCAGAGCCTTTTGGAAAGCTTTCAGGTTAATGATCAGGAGCTGCAATGAAGAGCCATTGTCTAACAGAGCTTCTAGAATCACAGGAAAAAACACTAAAGCAACAATTCCAGGATGAATTAGCAGATTTGGAAATGCAAAAACTGAATTCACACTGTAATACTTCTAAATAAAAGAAGATGGCACGGATTCGCCCTGCTCCTCTCAGAAGACGGCCGAAGCTCCACCACCAACCCAACACAAATTAAAAATGACCAGGGAAGGCCTCTTCCAGCATTTCAGCTATGCTCGTTTCCATAGCAGGAGAGCTAGGGTTTGATGACAGGACACACAGAGCTGTTAACCCTTATTTTATACATTTAATCTGAAGAACACTTTGATTTCTTCTCCCTTTTGCTATAGTTCTGGAGTATAAAGTACATCCTTTAAAGAGGAAGGACCCACAGGTCCTGAGCTGATGTTTTAATGCCCACAAGAACAGTATCACCCAAAGGATTTCTCTCTTCCTGGTGTCTCCCAGCACAAGAAATCCCAACATATGAAAAGCTCATCAAAGCTGGGTAGGCAACAGGAGGCCCAGCTCTGGTGTCCAGAGTCTCTGCTGTGTGACTGCAGCTGCCGTGCTGAGCACCGCAGTGGGAGCACATGGGTGCTGGAGTACGCTGCACAACGGCTTTATTCAACCCAGTGCCTCCCACTCAAGGATTTGCAAAGACTTGCCTTAAAAGAGTAGGAGAAGGTGATGGCATCATTTCCATATAATTCTTCCAGTTTACTATTTCAGCAGCTCTGTAATATCTCCCCTCCCACTGCGGAGGAAACAAACAGCCCCCAGCACTACAGCCAGGCTGGGCACAAGGTGAGAGCAAAAACCCTGCAAGTTTTGGCTACCATGGATGTAAAGGGTCTGTGGGTTCATCCAGGTGAACTCCAAGTCCCTGGTAATCACCAATTTCCCCCTCAAGTCAAACCTTCAGTCAATATCCAGTGCCACAGAGTTGCTCTGACAGGATGAGAGTCCACGAAATAGAAATGGGTATTTAGGAAGTCAATAACAGACCTCTGTGTCCCCATCACAAATGACACACGGTCACCTTCCCTGCTTGTCAACAGAACACCACTCCCACAACCAGTGTCCGTAACACAGATCTGAGCCCCCTCCCCTCTTGACACCACTGCTCTTCCAGACCTCCAGGCTCCATTTTTCCTCTTCTATCCAACATGACTCCAATCCTACTGAAGTTCTCACCCCACCACACTTCAGTTTGGACCCACCACATAGTTACTGCACTGATCTCATACACGGATCACAAACGTATCCAGCACCATCAGACAGAACAAGTTGGGCTTTCTCCAGATCACTAGCATTCCTAAGGCAGAAAGAACATCATCAGATACTTTCAGTTCTACACAGTCTCTGGAAGACTATACATGGGGGCAGTTTCAATTCTTATCTCAGACCAATATAACAATGCCAGGCTTGAATAAAATACATTGTGCTGCTTCAAGAGGAAAGCAAAAGCACATTTTGCCACAGAAAGAATCAATACTGAATGAAGGAAGGGACTGGCAATAAGTACCAACACACCATGGGCTTGGCCCAAGAGCACAGGTCAGAAATCTCTCCTCCTGTACAAGATTTCAGAGAGGCCGAGGAAGACTCTGAACACCCAGAACAGCTCAGCTGTGCACCAACTCTCTTTCTGCCTATGAGATGAAGCAAAAGCTACTTGGATTATGATTTTAATCTGAAATAGGGCAGTAACTGGGCAAGACCAGACCAGCCCAGAAAATATTTATTCAGCAGCAACACAAGCTCACACAAGCACTGGCTCCTGGACATCCCACCAGCCAGTCAGTGATGGGAACACGAGTGACCAAACCCAGGAACTGACTGGGTGAAGGGGGTCACTGGTTATTTTAACACAGTCAGGATCAGTGTGTCACCAGACAGCTGAGCTGGCACGATCAGGACAACAGGGACTTGCTTCCAAGAAATCTGTTTGTCTCAGTCTGCCAAGAGCCATGTGTCAGGCATGTTAGAGCTGGGTCTTCCCATATCAACAGACCCCCAAATCTTCTTGTCCCAAAGACTGTAAAGCATATTGGGACATACTTTGATGCCAAGTACAGCCAAAGGTCGCACTTTTTTCCTCCATTATCCCACCAGCTACGAAGAGCAGGCAGTCATCCTCTTCACCCCAGTGTCTGGGGGCTGTATTCACCTGGGCTACCAAATATCAGATTTTGATAGTGAATTGTGGGAATACTGCCAATAACTACTACCAAGTGTCCTCAATGTAACCACGTGAGCCTGACAGAAACACACTTTTTTTTTTAAGGTCTTTCATTAGTCAGTGTTGGAAAGACTGGAAGTGGCGTATGTCAGGTCAGCTACCCATCAAGCTGATAAAAGGACACAACCCAAAGCACCACGTTTGGGTTTCATGGGAATGCTATCTTCAGTGACTCAACTCCTGAATGAACCGTGTATTTCTGGGAAAGTACAGGTCTGCTATGTGAGCTCCAGAAACTGTCCTGTTTGCAGGCAGAAATGGATGTTAAAGGAATAAAGCGGAAAGACGAACTGTACATTTGCTTTCTTCCTTTAAATCGTTTTGTACCCGTCTTCTGGAATTTCAAAAAAGCTCTCTCTGCTCTTTTCCCTCACTCCAATATGTATTGGTACATTGACTCAGCTCTTTCACTGCATTGTGCACTGCCAGGGTCTAGCCCAGAGCCA
Organism: Platysteira castanea; assembly: GCA_013397175.1. Lineage (NCBI taxonomy): Eukaryota > Metazoa > Chordata > Aves > Passeriformes > Platysteira > Platysteira castanea. The sequence goes on from VYXC01010944.1 coordinate 155,766, forward strand.
GAGGCACCCAAAGGGCTGTACCCGCACCCTGGGATTTATAAATCTGTAGGAGACTGGCACTGTTCCTCCACACCAGGGAGGAAAACTGCTGGCTCTGCTGGCTCCTGCTTCCAGCAGCTCATGCAGCGTAAGGAACAGACACCTCAGCTCTGGCCAGTGAATGATTTCCCAGTTAACACTATCCAGCACTTCATGGATATTGCACATCTTTAGGACAGCAGAACTTTGCTTTTGCTGCTTTAAGCACATTTAAAGACACCACCCAGTCCAGGGCAGTGTTAGGAGGCTGCTGTGAGCAGATCAGTGGAAGAAGTATCAGAAGCAACTTGAAGAAATAATGGTACCATGGCATACTTGAAATATTTAGAAGAAATCAGACAAACTCTGGGAGGATGAAGGTATTTTTCTAATACTCAGCATCACAGTTATACTAGAAAGGTAAATTCCCAATAACTTGTGGGTTTTTTTCCACAGACTGTTTCCATGGCCCATGAAACCCATGATTTTCTGGGTTAACTTTTGTAAGTTCTCAGCAAAGAGCTCTCAAATTGTCCTTCCAGATGATGATTTAAGGGTGTCCTCTCTTTAGACAGTGTGCAAGCAGAGGATCAGCACCCAAGTATGTTCAGCATGAAGGTGTCTCTCAAACACTTCTGCTCAAGTCTCAGGTTTTGGGTGATCTGCCTCCCACCTGCTTTTGTTACTGGGCACTGCTGGAGAACTCCTATCACAGGGTGCTTGGGCACAAAGACACAAGTTGTTTAATACAGAAGATACAATCCAGCCAAACTCTGTATCACCTCAAAACAACCACTGTTGATTCCTAAAAATCACAGGATAACCTGACTGTGAACAGAGCTTTACCTCAGAAATTAGAGTCCTCAGACTCACAGGTACTTGGGGGAAATCATTCACTATGCAAAAATCTCACAGTAACACGCCTGTGAGCCTGTCCTGAATCCTGACTTCCTGTTCAGAACATTATAATTAACATTTTCCAACAAATATACAGACAGGAGGAAAGAATGGTAAGGGATGATAACTGCTGCACAATGAGGTGGCACCCACAAACCCCTGCAAGTTAAAGATCTACCATGGTAAGTAAACAAAAGCAATCCCAGTGAGTAACTTCTCTCATGGCAATGGCCAGGTTACTTCAAAAATATTTGGATACATAGTCACTGGTGGCATGCAAGTGTTAACCCCTTCAGCGACAGAGTGACTGATGAGAAACATGGGCTTGGCACAAGAATTTTTAGCCAGGGGCAATTTATATGAGTATTTTTGGAGAAAAAAAATCCTTAACATTCTTCTATCTTCTCTTTCTCCTCCAGGCCCCACTATGGTGACCACTTGGTACTTTTCTTCAGTTCTCTGTCCCTCATTGCTTCTGATTTTGTCCCTTCTTCAAAGGAACACTTTTATGATCCATTCCCTCTTCACTTGGGCAAAGAGGAAGTTTTCCCATCTCAGTGTAGCATCACCACACTTCACAGTATTTCAGGAAAGAAAAAAAACCACATTCCTTAGGGTGATTTCACCTCCCCATCACAGGCCAAATATGTTTTAAACACCCAATGTCACCCTGACAAACAGGCAGGAAATCCATTCTGGTGATGCCTATGCCTTAGTCTACAACTCTCAATCAAGAAAAAAAAAAAAATTTATGCCTATGCCTTAGTCTACAACTCTCAATCAAAAAAAAAATAATTTAGCCATCTTAAGAAACTCTTTAGGCCCAGGAAACCACTGCCAATGCAGCAGTGGCTTGGGGATGTAATCTTTGGCAGCACCTTGATGCTGGCAGCAGCCCCAGAGCAGATGTGGTTGTGGCTTGTACCACTTCCCTGCAAAAAGCAGCTTTACCTGCAAAAGCACTTTGTTCTGCTGGCACAACCTGCATCTGCACTTGGAAAATCTGCCAGCATCCATTTCCCAACAAGCCTCTTCTAGCTCGGATCATTTTTTAATGATGACTTCGCAGTTTATTTACCACACTCTGCTCATTTATTCTTACTTAGTTTTACAGCCAACAAAACACGGCCCTGGCAACATGTTGTTTTATAAGCCGGGATTTCCGCTACAAGAAATAATTTTGCCTGTTTACACCCCAAAACTTTTTCCTCCGAGGGCTCTGCAGAAGCCACCTTTGAAGAAAGGATATTCTGGAGGCATGAGGAGTTTAGCAATCACTTGTTCGCTCTTGTTCCTAACAAGATATACCTCAAAGTCTAACTGCAGTCTTTAATTGCTGCAGGTATTTTTAACCAGCTACCTGAGCTCCCTCGAGTTAAGAGAAAATAGTCTGGTGGGATCTGATACAGAAATAGCAGAACACCACTCATACAGCAGTGGGAGAGAACAGGAAATCGCCAGTATTTTCACTATTTTCTTGTTTAAGGACTTTGAAGACTTGCCTCTACACAGACTTGCACTCATTTAATCAGAAGTGTTTCTACCTCTGTTGAGTCAAACCAGCAAGTAAGTGCAGATTCCCTATCTCTATTCCCTTTTGGTAGGGAATGGGAAACAAACCTGGATGTGCAATTCTGGATTTGATGGACTGTGCACTAGCTGACAAGGATATCCCTCGTTCCTCTCCCATTAAAATATTACTGTCATCAAGACATTGGGCTTCTGCAAGAGGAAAAACCCACCTAATCAGCCCTGCACTGTAACTGCTGTGCAGGGCAGCAAGAGGAATAATTACACTAATGACTGGTGAATAATTGAGTGCACTGAAGAGGCTGGCAACTCAGCCTCCTCCAAATCCCAGTGCTGCCTGCAGAGACACCCTGGCAAGGGACAGCAGGGAATTACACCATGGCACACAAGAGTGACACAGATCCCAAACACCCTCCCTCCAGAGAGTTTCACTATCCATCATCCCTAAAGAGAACTCCAAGTCCTTGCACTGTTCCCCTCCTAGAAGTTATCATCCCAGCCAGAAATGGTTTTGTGCACATTTTCAAGCATCAATTTCAGCTCTATTAACAATACAAATAAGGGTATTTCAAGCATGTCATATTACCACATAAAATAAAGAGTCTGGTTATTACAGAACAAGCTAATGCATATCCAAAATGTGTATAAATCAAAGAGTATCACCTCAATTTGCTCAGATGGCCTTTCAGTCATTGCAGAAGTATTACAAACTATCAAAACAAAGACATCTGACACAGTATTTCATCAGATCTACACAGTGTACAGAAATTAATTTTTTATTGAATTTTTATTTTGTGTTATAGTTATTTTTCTCTATGCATACTAGGTGAGATTTTACTCCAAGGACCTTCCACATTACACTGTTCCTCCAAAATGAAAAATTATGCTGCTGAGAGTTGGAATGTTGCTCTTCCTCCCTTTTTATTAAAAAGCTGCTGTTCAGCCTAGTTTTAATACACTTTGGTCAGTAAAGCTCTGTCACTTCCAAGCTCCTGCTCTGGAATCCAACCTCAAGACACGGCTGTCCCACACTCTTCTTTCCACACCATTCCTTTCACGACCTATTTCTCAGATCCTAGATTACTAGGATGAAGATTACTAGGAGTTAACTTAGTCTTAAGTTTTTCTCCCCACACAGGAAAGCTCATTGCAAGGGAGACTGTTTACTCATGTGAGTCCTCCTGGTTTCCTCTAATCCCTCTCCGCACTTCTACCTGCCAGACAAAGGAATGCTGATTTCATTCGCATTTTGTTGCACAAGAACGTACCAAGCCTACAGTTACCAGCTGCAGAGGGGATCAAAATTTTGAAAAACTCTCCAGAGTTCTTTCCAAAGTTAAATATGCACCTCTAACTATATGTGTACACAAAACAGGCCACAGAAATGTTGAGGTGTGGATGCACATCCATTTGTTTTGCTGACAGAGTTAATTCAAACACCATCACTTCTGGCAACTGGAGCAAAGTAGCTGCTCATGGGGTCAGAGGGCTGAGCAAGAAGAGCAGAGAGGAGACACTTTTAACTGGAGAGTTCCCTGATCCCCTGCATTCTATGGCCCTGCAAACAGCTGTACCAGGCAGTCAGGGAATGGGAACTGCCCAAGAGCAATATCCACACAACCATGGCTCTGTTGTGGGTGCACGTGTCTGTACATCTCAAAAAGCACCACTAGGGATGAGTGTCAGACACTCAAACACCAGAATGGTTCGAGTGTGTTGGTCTTTCAAGCCAATCAAGCCCATCCCAAGTGCCCCAACTAAGAAACCCAAAGGCAAACTCCAAAGAAGTGACGCAGAGTGAAGCACTGCACTGTCACTACAGTACCATGTCCACACACACATCAAAGCAGCACAGGACGGTAAAAACAGCCATGTCCTGCTGGGATTTTTACACAAGGGTGTTGTTCAAATACCAGCTCCTTCATCTGCGGGTCTGGAAGAGTTTTGCTGAAGAAAACAGCAAAAAACATCTTCTGCAGGGCAGCACCCAATGCACTCCTTCAGAGGCTGACCCAGTCACTAACACCAGCCAGGAAGTGGGAACCTTCAGAATCACTTCAAATTTTAATTTCTTTACCTTGGAAGAAAGTCTCTTCAGGCCTTCTCCTTAATACGAATAGCAAATATTAGTTTAAAAATAAAATCTTTGAACTAATACCTGAAGAAGTCAGTTATTTTGTCATTTGACTACTTTCAGGTGCAATTATACAGACTCTTCTGGTTCTACTAAGTTTTTACTGTGTGTTCTCCGCTTTGAGAGGACTTTAACTGTGCCCATGTAGAATCCTTTTAAACAGGAACTCCTACTCTCCTACTCTATCCTGATTATCTGCTGGGAAACAGAGTTTAGAGTCTGCATTCCTCGTCTGGTGAAATGACTGCAGCAATCACAGATAATTTTTCTGAAGGGCTGCACAGGTAATAAGCAAATATCCAAGCTTTTAATTTCAAACATTGGGATTATCTCCCTCCAGCTCCCAAATTCCTCAAATCACAAAGCAATGAAAGCTTCATCTGTTGTGAATTAAAATGCACATGAAAAGGCCTATTTGTGGTGTCATAATACACGGAGAGTCCCTCCCCTAAAAAAGGGAAGCCTTTCACACTTTTATGTTTCAGACACGAGTACTCTCCCACAAGACCTAATTTTGAAGCAGATGGCCAAGATATGATCCTTGCACTGCTCGTCCCTGGAAACAAGAGGTGCCACAAGGTGCTCTAGGATATAAGTTTTTGACCAAGGAAGATACAAAACCAGGAATGTTTTAGAAAGACTGGGAAGAAGGGTCTTAATGTGCCAGCATCAGTTTAGTGGGCACCAGTGGAAACCACCAGGAGAAGACCAAGAAGCCCAGTTTTAGGTAGGCTGTACACTGAATTACTACCAGATTAGAGACAAGAGCCACCTGCTCACAGGGCTCTCAGTTACTGCCCTGTCCCCAGCAGCTGTATTTGGCTCCTCTCCCAAATACATCCGCAGAGGACCACAACTTTTTGCTGTCACACAGACGTGCCAGAGCCTGGCAATAAGGACAGCCATCATAACACGGCCATGGAGAAGCTGTGCGCTCCTCTCCAGCCGTCTGGGCTCCATGCTTCTCCAGAGGGAGGACACCAAGGGGGGACACATGTCCCTCCAAAGCCAATTCTTTGTTACTCCCTTTTTGCTAGGCAGTGGCAATGCCCACCAGCTTTGTGCTCCACCAGGTCCCAAAAGTTGCCCAAAACTCAAGGCAAGACAGCTGGCAATGCCAAAATGCACCACAACCGCCCAAGACACTTTCACAAGGGCTTACTCACTTCTTCCAAGTGACTTTGATACTGTTGAAAGCTATCTACTTCAGGTTTTGGATCTGAAACAACTCCCAACACCTGGAAAAAGTTCTCAGTCTCTAAAAGCAAGGAAAAGACTCAATGCCGACGGTTCTGTTTGAATGCTGTATGTGTACAGCGGTTCAAACCCTCCCCACAGTGAGCTGCTATGAGTACCAGAAATAAGGACCTGGCACTGCTACACCACGTAAACAAGGGATTGCTCCTGCAAGAGCCTCTGCACTTACACGGGCACTCCAAATTCAGGAAAGGCACAGACAAGTACAAACTCAGTGTACACCTGAAACAACTACTGAGGGGAGCCTTGGGTGGCAGTTTTCAAAGCATTTATTTAAACAAAGCTAGGAGCGAGGCAAGGAATTCTACACAGGCCAAGCTCAGGGTTTCCAACACTCCCAACACTGAACACCTGGGATGGTGAAGATGCTTAAATATTATCAGCGTTTCCCTTATCAAATTACTAATGATTTTTCTCCAGCTGACTGCCTTATCCCCTCAGAGCCTCCTGCCCCAACATCCCACACAAAGACAGCAGCCCACTCCCAAACCTCAGGCATCTGTATTCTGGGCTGTGCTCGAATGCACCATTTGGCATTACTGTGCAACTGTGAGCCCTCCCAAGGTGTTTTACAACAAACGAGGTTGCAATTTCCTTGCATTTGCTGCAGCTACTAAATGACTTGATGAAATTCAGCAGCATTATGTGCCTGTATGCGCTCAAAAGCCTCCAAACATCTTTTGTGGCTGTCAGGGATCCAGCGTAGCCAGCCATGAAGAGAAAACATCACTTACGATCCTCAGATCCCAATAATTCCAGAAGTACCAGAAATCTAGAGGACCCTGAACAGGTGAGTTCAGGACTGAACTATGTGGAGAGGACTTCCAGCCCTCACTGCTATTGACATCCAGACTCTTTTCCCAGTTAATCAGCTTCCCTAAGCAGAGGAATGAGTTGCAACCTTCTCCAGAAATAAAAGGCTCCTACAAAGAAATTCTGGATGAAAACCTTGACTCACTGTTAAAACAAGCACAGTGTGGAGATCAACCATCACTTCCTTCAACTATCACACCTGACACTAACAGCAGAACCACATTCTTGTTTGTCTCATTCATGGAGTAAAGGGGAAGAGAAATTAGTTTCAAAATAGAAAACTGAAAACTACTCAACAGGTGCCAAAGACACAGGACTGCCCTGCATTTCCAAAGGGCATTGGAGTTTTGGGGTTTATTTGCAATTAGGAACTTGAACTCGTGCAAGGTTAAAACTAAGAGATCAGAGCTTGGGACAAGTATAAAAGGGGAACCCACGTTTTCGTTTCTAATGATGCTTCAACACCCAGAAACAGCTCTTGTTTCGCATCAACTGCAGTCTCAACTCTGACTTCTCTGTGGCACAGATTCCAATTTATAGCAGAAACAACCCTTCTGCTTTGCATAGCACAAATGGTCCTACTCATCGAAATTAAACCCACAGGGAACAGCAACAACGGTATTTACAATTTATTTTAGCTTTCCGGAAAGAAATGTTTAAAACTAGCTAAAAAACAATGAATGTTTTCAGTTTCACTTTGAAAACATCCCAATATACGCCAGCCCCCATCTGCACCCCAAGGCCCCTGAGAAAAAGGGTGCCTTGCTGTGATTTCGGGAAAATTATGTTGAGACAAAAGCAACCAGCATCAAATGTTTTCACACATGGCCAACCATGAGATTTGCAATTGGCCTAAAAGAAACATAAAAGCACAAAGCAAATGGGTCATATTTAAGTACGAAGTTGAAATTCCTCTGGAGACTTAACAAGAATTTTCTACCTGGTAATGTTGAAATTTAAAGTAGTATTAAAAAAAAATTCTATTATACTCTGAATTACATGTCTTGGCAGTCAGGAACAGACACCATGTTATTTCCAAAAGTTTTGGAGTGATTGCTTACACAAGATTCCAAGAATGCTTTGTCACAATGAAGTTTATTCCATTCCTTGGAAATATTAAATGCATTCCTACTATAATGAAACACCTTACAAACACTGCGTGACAGAAACACGGGGTTTAACAAAGCACTTCCTCCCAGCATCATAACATTTAGGCCCAACATGAATTTTATTATCAAATAAGTAACCACACAAGGAGGTTTGCAAACGCACCTCTCACTGAGAGCGGACCCGGATGGAAGCAGCACCAGCCTCAAATGCTTCCACCCACAGACTCCCACCTAATGCTTGTCAGGCAGCTCCAAGCACTCTGAATTTCCAAGATGTCATCTTTAGCATTAAACACAGCTTTAAGCGCGACCCTGTGCAACAAGCAGCAATTCCTGTTGCTCACTGGCAAGTCATCCCTGCTTTGGACAATACCTTTGGAATGTACTGCCCACAGTATGCAGAAGTACACCAGTACTGGGAAGATTTCCTAAGCTCTGCCTGGAAATTGGGATGTTTTGTCCAAGCAAGTGAAGCCACTGTTTAAAAAGACCCCTCCTGTAATAATGGGTTAGCACTCGCCGTGACAGAGCTCTATTTAACCAGGGCTGTGGGACTCCAGGGGCCTCTGGGAAAAGCCATTCCTCAACAAACATGGGTTTTTAACTTCGGAGTGGCCTGAGGTTTGGGCTTATTTTAATGACAAAGCTTCTACCAGCAAGGACCTAACCTTGCTTCCAAAGAAGTCACCCAGCTCCATCATGTAAATGAGAAACCTGTACTTGCTGCAAATGCTCTGATGTTACACCTGACCTGGTCTGCTCTAAAAAATCTAATTTAAAGCCTTTAATCAAAAGAAAAGGTATTTTTGAGCTAGACTAAGTTTGTTGGATCCAGTAATGCCACATCCTTCCAGAGAAAGCTCAGGTTTGAAGCTCAACATGCTCACAATCACACAGCAGGTCAGGCACAAAACCCAGCCACATCCAGGATCCTGATCCCTGCTGTGGGGTGGGGAAAGAAAACAAGAGGCTCAACTCCTTTTTCTGCCACCTCAGAGCTTCGCCCCACTATTTTCAACACCTCACCATTACAAAGTCCAGGAAGAATGAACACGGTCAGTGACATCACAACAATTGTGATTGGAACGCGCCACAAAAAAGCAGGCAAAAAGGGGAAATTAATTCAACCTGGAAGTACTGGAATTGCACAAGGTTGCAACAAGCCAAGGAGAAGAACACTGGGCCAACCAGGCTACAGAGACACATCATGTGCTCTATTCAGCAGAAATAAATATGCCATTCTAAACATTTTTCAAGTTTATTTTCAGAATAAATCTAGAGCAAAAATGGAAATAGCAATCTGATACTAAAAAAAAAAAAAAAAAAGAAGTGGCAGTGGATTATTTGGACAAAAGTCAAGAGAGGAAGAATATGGGGAAGACATTCAACTGTGGGAAAATGCCTTTGGGAGGAGGAAGCCTTTTGTTCCACAGCACCTCTATGTCTAGGTTTTTACAGTCCTTTGCTAAGTTATTCTGCCAGTGGCTGGAAAACCACCAGAAATCTGCCTGTTTACTTAGACAACTAAAATTCCAAATACCATGGCAAACAGCTCTCTGCTCCGTCTAATCACAGGGAGAGGATGGGAGGAATACTCTGAGGTTTACAAGTCTCAGCCAACCAACAGCACAAGGTTAAGAGGTTATTCATATCCCTATTTTTGCATTCAGAGAGCAAGGGGAATTCTTGTCATGTGACACACGGAGACAAATCAGATTATGAGCATAAGTGCCAAATACTGTGCAAAAACCACCATTAAACACCTGAAATCCTGCTTATGCTCAGACAAGAAAGAGCAAGTGTAAAATATTCTGAATATTTGAGACATTCTGAAACCTGCCTGGTTCATTGTAGGTTCAGTGGTCCTAGGGAGGCCAAACGATAGAGTTTGGCACTGAGCAGATGTCTCCAAGAGCCCATTCCATGCTATGGGGTGAACCACAGGCTCTGTGAGCAGCAACTTAGGCACAAGTGAGCTCCTACTTCTGCAAAGTCTCCACCAGATCAAATCCCTGCCCTGAAAAGTTCATGTTTTTTCTTACACAGCTTGTATTTGGAAATGACAAATAGACAGAAGAATAAGTTTAATTTAGTCACTTCAACTATAGCCCTGTCAGCTAATAACTGCTCAAATGGAATGTTTTAATATAGAGTTACACCTGCCATGGCTCAGATACCCCCTTGCAAATACTCTGTCGCTCCCTGTTCCATTTTCCTTTCACTACAGCTGCAAAACAAAATCCCATTTATACCTTCCACTTGATCATCAAAAAAATCACTCATTAGAAAGCACAAGACCTACAGTTAAAGTTTTTAGGCTGTACATTACACCCTCCCTTGAACAAGTAAGTTCAAAGCACTGAAAAATGTAACCACAACCATCACTACTTGCTACCAAGAACCCAAGGCAGACACACAGGGACTGAAGCCATCCAGTACTTGACTGGAACAAGTGAATCACAGCTCAGCAACCGAGGATCCGCAGCAGGATCCCGAGCCAACGTGACTCCAGAAAAGGTTTACTGAACCAGAAAAGCAGCAGCAGCAATCCTGGTTGGGCGCCAAACACAAGGAAATAAACAGAACAGAGCGCTGGAAGATTTCACCAGCAGCCACAGGAGTGGCGATGAGCAAACCCTGAAGCATCAGCCGAAGTTGGGCCACTTACCTCAGAACAGCCCAGAAATCCGATGGCAGGAAGCTGGCATTTAACAGCCATCCACGGCAACTGAGTGTTTTCCTACTCTCTTCTGAGGCATTCCAGAGCCTAAACTGGTTTTGGGTCCCAAGTTTCCCCCTGACATTCTGAACAGACTGGCTTTGTGCACCCTGCTCTGCTAAACCAGGAGGAACTACTGCAAACCCCAGGCAGCAAGTGAAGCACGAGAGCAGCCACAGGAGGGTCTGGGGGGTGGTTCTGCAGAGCTCAGCACAGGGTCAGGCCTCCCACTGCCACCCCGGGGACAGGGGCAGAACAAGGGGCTCGTCACCTAAATCCACTTCTCTCCACTAGTTCTGCAACTCACAGGCCGAGCACACAAGCCAAACAGCTTCAAGGGCAGTGTAAGAGGGGGGCAAATCTATGCAGACCAGCAATCGAGACCTTCCCTAACAAATCAGTTCATGAAGGACATACAGGTGAGTCCACCAGTCAGGTCTGGAAAATGCAGGAGCAGAAACATTCTCAACTCCTCACTGGCAGCAACTTTTCCACGACTTGTCTTATGCAAATATAAGGAATATATCAGAATCTGTTCAATACAAACAGTATGGGCCATGACTTTTGCAATCTTAATCATTAAACACAGACTCAACATTTCAATGACTATTTGAAAGAGTAAAAACCTGAAGTTCCCAACTGTTTGCATGTCTGCCTGCGAACTGTTTCCCTCCCTGTATCAGGATCAATAACTGGGAGCAAAGAAACATCCCTGTTTAACCATGAGATCTTCTTTAACTGCAGGGTAATCAGCTAATCCGAGCAGACTCCTTTATTCAGCTTTACACAGGCAATGCTATCATTAAAGTTATAAACTTCAATTTGACTCAAGGAATGCCATTTACTAATTTAGCAGGCAAATACTTTTACAGCTGTTTGCATCAAGCTCCATATAAACTACAGGGGATTTATAGCACATACAGCAACATTTTAAAGCTGCTGTTACAGCCACTGCAGAGCACAGGACAGCTGGAGAAAAAACATTCACTGAGGCATCTCGTGTTTAAAGAGATTTACCAACACGCACAACCAGCAAAACAACTGCTTTCTGGGCACTGGATCCCTCAATATTTAATATCCACACATTTCTCACGCTATTCTTGTTGGCATACTGGGAAAGGGTAGCATTTCTTATTTATCCTGAATAATGGTAAGTAAACGGGAACTAAAGGAAACCCATCACCTGAAGAAAAGTGAAGTGCATCAGAAACTTGATGGTGAGCTGGAGCCAAACCCTGCCACGAACATTTAGAAAGGGATGCTAAATCGTTTCAGCAGCTTGAATTTTTTCCCTAAAAGCTCAGGAGCCAAGATATAAGACTTAAACACTTTGATCTAAAGAGCGTAAATGTTATTTTAAACTCTATTTCAGTTTTAAAGAGACGCGCTTAAAAACTGAGGGTAAAAAAAGTTACGGTTGTGAAGGGAATGCTCGTACCCCTCCTGGTCTGTGCTGGAAATAAACACAAGGTTCAACCTCTGTGTGTGGCGAGGGGGAAGGGAAGGGAGACGGCAACAAAACCAGAGCGGTGCCTCTCCTGGAATTCCAGGGCTTGCCATGGACTCCGCGGGTTACCGAAGGGGCTGGAGGAACTATACCCCGCCAAACACCATGAGGACGGAGGAGAATAAAGGAAAAAACATAGATTACGGCCCCCAGCTCGCAACCACACAAAGAAAGAGGAGCCCTTTCAGTGCCAAAGGCCTCGTTCCCGACGCTTCCACGGCAGGAAGCGAGATCCTGGCGGGGCCCGAGGGGCCTCCCGGGAGAACGGGATGACGAGGAGCCCCTTCCACCCCAAGGGTGTACCGAGAAGAGCCCCCCCCCTCCGCCCCTCCAGCGTCAGGGGATACCGAGTCGAGCCCCCTCCAGCCCCAGGAGGTACCGAGGAGGCCTCTCCAGCCCCGGGGTGTACCGACAGGTGTGTGCGAGGCCCTGGCCCGCGGACGGGCCGGGTCCGGTACCCCTCAGGAGGCCGCTGGCCCGTCCCGCCACCCCGCACGCCCCTTCCCCGGTGTGTCCCCCCCAGTCCCGGTGCCGGAGGGCCGCACCTGGATGACTTCGTTGACCTCGCGGATGCACTCCACCATGTGCTGCAGGATCTGCTCTGCCGTCAGCACCTCGTAGCGATAATCCTCTTCCTGCTCGGGGCCGCCGCCGGGGCCCGGCCCGCCGCCCAGGCCGCCGCCGCNCATCTTGGGTGCGCGACACGCCCCCGCCCAGCCCCCGCCCGCCTCACGCTGACGCCGCCATGTTGAGTGTGGCGCGTCGCCGGGCTGGGTGCGGCGGAGAAGCGCCGGGGAATCACCGTACCCCGGGGGTGAAAAAGACCTCCGAGACCATCGAGTCCAACCTGAGACCCAATACCATCCTGTCAACCAGACCAGAGCACTGAGTGCCACGTCCAGTCCTTCCTTGGACACCTCCAGGGATGGGGACTCCACCATCTCCCCGAGCAGCCCCTTCCAATGCCTGAGAACTCTTTCCATGAAGAAATTCCTCCTGATGTCCAACCTGAGCCTGCCCTGGCACAGCTTGAGGACGTTTCCTCTTGTCCTGTCCCTTGTCTCCTGGAAGCAGAGCCCGACCCTCCCCGGCTGCCCCCTCCTGTCAGGGAGATGTGCAGAGCCAGAAGTACCCTCTGAGCCTCCTTTTCTCCAGGCTGAGTCCCGCCAGCTCCCTCAGCTGCTCTCGGTGCTACACAATATTAAGTAGTTGGAATGGACCTTAAAGCTCATCTTGTTCCACCCCCTGCCATGGACAGGGATACCTTCCACTAGCCCAGGTTGCTCCAAGCCCCATCCAACCTGGCCTTGGACACTGCCAGGGATCCAGGGGCAGCCACAGCTGCTCTGGGCACCCTGTGCCAGGGCCTCCCCACCCTCACAGGGAGGAATTTCTTCCCAATATGTAACCTAAATTTTCCCTTTTTCAGTTTGTACTCATTACTGTGTCCTATCCCTACAGTTCCTGAGGAAGCTGTGTGCAGGGGGGAGCGTAAGGTTTGGGGTAGTTACCAACTTCTCCTCCTGCCCACTCAGTGATGGGACGTGAGGTGGAGCTGGGGCGTGGAGTTGGGGCATGGGGCTTTCATGAAGTGTTCTGTGCGGGCAAGTGCGGAGAAAATTCCCAGTACCGCCATCAAATTGAGTGGTGTGGGGTCTGTGGCAAGCGACTTGTGAGGGCAATGTGATGCAAATGTGACGGGACTGTGAGGGAAAGGTATAGGAAGATAGGTTGCTCTGCCTCAAAATCAGAATAAAATTGCACTGAGACCCTCCAGGCAGAAATTCCCAATCATTCTATGGGATAAACATGAGCCCACCATCTCTGGGGGGCCCCTGACTGTGCCAGGTGGCATCTCCAAGCTCCAGCGTTGCCCTCTGGTCCGTGAAGATGGTACTGCCTGGGTTTTCACTGATGCCAGGCTTGAATACCTTTATTCTCTGTTAATTTGGCATTTTGCAGGGGGAAGAACACACAAGTGGTTTCATCCCCAGACCAGGGATAGAGTTTTTTACCTCCTGGTGTTGACAAGTGCACTGGGCAGGTCAGGAATGCAGTTGCCAGGTGGTCTCATCCCTGCCAGAGCCTCTCGCCTGGACCCTGAGCTGCCAGCAAAGGGCAGGATGGACACTGAGGTGCTGTGGGGCCTGAGCACCCTTTGCCTCAGCTTTCCCTGCCTCCAGCAGCAGCTGCTCTCAGCCTGATACGGGGGAGGCTCGCTGGGCTCATTGTCTGCAGCCATTCGGGGAGCTCACGGAACTCCGGTTGGCTTGGAAACAAGGCTGCAGCCCGGCCCAGAGGAGAACTGGCTGCTCCCCCCTCCACCACTGTTCACCATGGATGTGAGAGCCCGGCACGGCCCCGGGAGGGCTTCACGGCCACCTTCTCCCACTGGTGCTCACCTTCCTCTTCCTCATGCCCTGGGGAATCATTTCTTCCCGGGGTGAAGTGGGGCTGTGCGGATGTGGTGATGTTATTCACCCACTCTGCCCGGATGAAGATGAGACTCAGCAGGGCAGTATGTGGTGTAGGTGTGACAAGTTTCATCAGTTCTTTGGGACAGGAGTCATCTGGTGCAGCGGGATCCTGCTTCCTGCCTCTGTCTCATACAAATCCCTTGTGAAACAGGAAGAAAATTAGAAGCCACATCCAAATGGGTGTTTATTTCCTGCTGGCCGCAGCAACAGGGGTTTACACATGCAGGTGCCCTCACGGATCCAGGGGAATTAAGTGTCCGATGGCCTGGTCGATGTCTCTAGAACCCTCGCTGGGTACCCAGCTGCATCTTCAGAAACACAGGCAGCTCCCTGAGCTCTGCTCTGCCCGGGTCAGGAGCACACAGGGGGTGTGGACTGGGCATGCACATTGCCTCATGCGACGCTAGTCAATAAAGCCAGTTCTCTAATTACCCTACTTATGTGGAATTGCAAAGGCCGAAGCTTTAATCATCCTGCCCTACATAAATCTAAGTAGCCCTGACTTGGTTCAGCTCCAGATGCACCATCTGGACATTTGCCAGGCTGGTCCCACCTCACATGTCAAGCCATGGGGGCTCAGGTGGTTGCTGCAGGTCCTCACCCCATGCTTCATCTCCAAGGCAGACTGTGTGTCACCCCCTGGGACTCTGAGCTAGTCCTGCCCAGCTGGTGACATGCCCAGCTCCTGGCCAACAATGACAAGGCACAAGCCACTTTGGGGCTGCCCATAGGACCCCAAGAAAGGCACTGACCAAACAGTGGAGTTTTGCTTTTTTGGATTTGGCAGCTCTGGACACAAAAATCCTTGGCTGAGGTGACCTTCCCCTCAGGGACAGACCTGGGAGTATGTTTGGGAAGCAGCTGTTCCTGGGAGCAGGGACCGGCCATCTCCGGGTGCTCTGAGAACCTCCCCACAGCCCTGTCCTGGCCCTGGCCAAGGCTGCAGAGTTAAGCCCAGAGCTTTGCATGGAGCCCAGAGAGAGGAGGTTCTCTAGAGCCAGGCTGGGAGAGCTGGGGGTGCTCACCTGGAGAAGAGAAGGCTCCAGGGAGATACTGGGAAGGAATTCTTCTCTGTGAGAGTGGTAAGGTCCTGGCACAGGGTGCCCAGAGCAGCTGTGGGTGCCCCTGGATCCCTGGAAGTGTCCAAATCCAGGCTGGATGGGGCTTGGAGCAACCTGGGCTAGTGGAAGGTGTCCCTGCCCATGGCAGGGGGTGGAATGAGATGATCTTTAGAGGTAGGGACCTACCTTCCTACCCAAACCATGCTATGATTCTATGATGGTTCTATGATCCCAGTAATAAATACTTATAAACAATGATGGGATCTTCCCAATGACATCCCACAGATACAGGAAACCAGTTCACCTTCTACACTCCCAGCCTTATCTTTCCCAACTGCAAGACAGAGATCAGCACTTTGCAGCCGGTTACTCCAGCAACAGTTACACTAATATATCTCAAAAATACTCTTTGGAATGAAATTTTAGCCATGCCTTTTGCAAAAGGTCTTCCTTTATTTTGAAGTTTCTAACCCATAGTCACGTACAAAGCCCTGGTCACCCACCAGCTTCGTGTAGGTGGTTGGCAAAAGGTACCAGAGGAAAGCTGGGCTGCTGCCTTCAGCTCATTCCGAGGGGATCTGCACTGCCTCTGGGGATTTTAGGACTCCAGCTTCTGAGGAAAGCCAAACACTGCTCTTCTGCCCACTCTGAAAAATGATTTAGATCTCCATAGACACCTGGTGCTTTTTCACTTTATTCTTGCAAGAGCTTAATTACCCAAGTGATTCTGGTAACTGTTAACACTGAAGCTGACAAGAATAAAATATTGCCTTGCAATCACCTTGCTCCCCAAAGTTAAGCACGTGCTTACAGGATTTATGGGAGCCTTGCCTCTGGGCACAGGGAGTTTGTCACGGTGCATCCACAGGCTCTGATTGATTCCAGCTCAGCCCCACAGCCGTGACTGGGAGCAGCCAGGGACAGCAGCCACATGTACTCTGCCTCCGCAAGAACTTGCAGCATCTCCTCGTGACAAGCCCTGATTCATGATACCAAAATGCTGTGAAAGTGCTGGTGTCCCACACCACAATCCGCCTGCAGATTCAGGGTGAACTTCCCATCCCACCCAGCCTCCTTCCTGACCGCGCATTCCTTGAGGCAGGCAGGATCTGGAAAAAGCCTTTCTTCTCCATCACCAGAGACACACAGAGCTCCCATGCTGGAAGAAAGGAAAACCAGAAGATTTCTCAATGCCTAGGGCTTGATTTTGGGTGTCTGCACACTCCTTAACAACCTCAACCATAAGCATGGGCTGAGAAGCCCTTCGGATCACCACCCCAAAGCTGTGCAAGCTGGAGATAACCCAGAAGAAAAAAGGCTCTGTGATAACATCAGCAGTGGAAACACCACCAGACTGAGCTTGAGTCAGGACCCCAAATCCTCCACACTGAGTAACACATCTCACTTCAAGCTTTTTGCGTTAAACTCCACTCTGAAGATCATAACTGTTGAAACACTTCTCCTCGCTGCTGCCTGCTCACTCCAAGTCTCCCAGGCCTCACGCCCCTCACACGTGCTCTCCCAGCTGAAGAGGTCCCTTCTCTTAAACCCCATCTTTGCTGAGAAATTCATTCACTGCCTGCTAAACCATTCGATGGCAGTGTTGATAAGTGGTGGTCCGGGTGGGAAAGTAGGGATATGGAAATGAGTTATCCTGTGCTTTGAAAAGCATTTGGGTGCATCCTTGTGGCTCCAAAAGCATCCTGCCATACACCAGCCTGCTTTGGCCCCCCAAAATATCAAGGTTCCTCATGGGCTGAGTTGTTAGAGCTGATGAAAATACCCTGGATGTGGATTTAGGAGCATATCATGTTTAGGATCTTCATTGTGCTCATGCTAAAGCTCCACCAAATGTCTCTGGGGGCTCCTGCTGGGTGTTTAAATGTGAGCACCCCTCTGCTTGATGAGAAGCAGCATCATCCCTGAAATACAGAGATGTGCAACAGGAGGGTCCATACCTGAAAAGACCTGACACGTGCTGACCACACTCCCTCCGGACCACCACAAGTAAGGACACTTCAACCCTGCAACCTCTATGGTTGCAGTTCAAATCCCGTGATTATTTTACCAAGGATTAAAGGGAAGGTAAACAAGCAAATGGAGACAGTAGTTTTGCCCAGAAAGGCTCTGAGATGCCAAAATTCAAGTTAGAGATCTACTGGGATTTCCAGGAGATGATCTGTGTTTTTCAAAGCCCTCTTCCAGCCACACCACCAGCAGGTCCCTTGAGCTGGGAATTGCTTCATTCAGGAGCAATTTTCCTGGACAGTGCTGGCTCGAAGAGCAAAGCAAAGAGAAAACTCATGCCCTGTGAAGGTGTTCATGAATGGCTTCCTCCATTTCCACTTCACTGGCTCAGACACTTCTCACCAGTGGAAGAATCTGTGTGCAAAGCACCCTCCTGGTTAAATGCAGAAGCAGCCAACATTATAGGGAGTTAGGCAGCATAATAAATGGATTTATATCTTTTTAAAGTGCTGTAGTACAACTGCACTGACAGCCCAAAGGCCACCTTCGTGTCCAGAAGGCAAACAAACCAGAAAGACTCAAGTGTGACACCAGTCAGGTTTTATAACTATTTATATCAGAATAATTAATTTGGATTGCTACCAAATTCATTGTTGGTAGCAAGCAAGTAATCCAGCAGTGTCCTGGGGCAGCAGTTTTCTGCAGTTCCCCAGCAAGTCCCAGCTTCTGCATCAGAGAGATGACAAGAGGGTTTGTAGGTACCCCCACCACGGGTCTCACCTGAGCCGGTATAGCCCTGCCTTGAGTTCACTCCCTGTGTGTTCCTTGCTGAAGTAACTTGCAAAAGGCCTCCCAGGTGGATGGATCACCCTGGAGATACGCTCCGAGCCCATGAGCTGGTCAATTGACGGGCTACTGAAGAGCATCAGCGGTTTCTGGCTGCTGGTGCTCCATGCCTGCCGCAGGACGGAGTGTAATCCAGGTTTTTGCAGCCAAGCTCCCCAGTTTAACACACTTAAGCAGTTTTCTTATGTAAAGAAACATTCACAAATCAGACTGTTAGTCTGGATTAATGCTGGCCAGCTACAGATGAACTTCAATGAGTCATCCCCCAGAGACATGAGGTCCCCTAAAATAGCATCAGCAACTGAATCTGTAGAAAGGCTGGAATATTTGGACTGAAAGCTCTGATCACAATGCTTTACATAAGCTGGCAAACATGCCACCCTCCCCAGGCTGAAATGAGAATTCGCCTCAAGCCAGGGCACTCCCACAGTTCTGTCTCATGCGCTGGGAAGTGCAGTCCTGACATTGCCTGATGCAAGACAGCAACAAACTGGCTTGTTTGGAGTGTTTTCCCTTTCACTGAAATTTTAATACAGTGAAACTACTTGAGGACAAGTCCAGAGATACTGGAATCAACCAAATATAGTCAGAAAATGGTGGCAACAGCTGGTGCTCCAGAAGTTTACACAGGGAAAAGCAACAAACCCAGCTCAAGACCACGGAGGCTTTATGTCGACTGGCAGCAGGAAACTTGAACACAAGGAATGACAGAGGCCACTTTCCCAGAGATCTGACACAGGCTGGAATACAGGTGTTCTCACTTCCTGCTGTGTGATGAGGACAGAGATAGAGAAGGGCCACAAAATCTTGGAAGAATGGTGAGGAAGCAGCCTGGCATGTGCCATTGTGTTGAGTTTGGGTCCTGCCACCTCTGTAGGAAAAACAAGGGAGGATTTTCAGGAGCCGGAGGGAACCAACAGGCTTTAATTGCCCCAGTCAACCTCTCCTGAGACCTCCACCCATGAACTCCATAAGCTCCATTCAATCTGAGGTCCAGGCAACCAATTCTTCCTGATCTCTCCTGTACCTGCTCCTAGGTATTCCTAGATGGATGTTGGACTTCACTTGGTGCCTTTAATTCTCTGGGTGATACGTGGGCTGTTGGTCCACCCCTGTGCTCTGTTAGCCTG
This sequence comes from Platysteira castanea, assembly GCA_013397175.1. Classification (NCBI taxonomy): domain Eukaryota; kingdom Metazoa; phylum Chordata; class Aves; order Passeriformes; genus Platysteira; species Platysteira castanea. Next base: position 175,232 of record VYXC01010944.1, read on the forward strand.
GCTGTGGAGGTACACCCAGCTGGTAAGGCTGTGCCTGCCCTTGGCTCCTGCCTCACCTTCCCATTAGGTGGACTTTGCCATTCTCCAGGGCTGGAAAAGAAGGGCAGTGCTGTATAGGTGTTGAGCTCATGGCAGCACCATCTGCCTCTCTTTGACCCCATTCCTGATGGAGCCCACCTTCTCTATCTCTAGGTGACCCTTAGCCCCTCCCTGCCTTCCCCCCGTGAGCCCCCTATTAATTTTCACTAACCTCATTAAATTCCCACAATCCCATTTAGACCCAAACCCAACTGTGATCTCTTCCTGGTGCCCAGTCTCCCCACAACTTTTTCACCTCCATGTCACCCCCAAAAGCTTCACAGCCTCCTTCAGTGTTGGAGGGCACCTCCCTCCACCTCTCCCCAGCCCCACTGAAACCCTTCCATGTCCTCCCAGCTCTTTTCCTTTCACCGTCGGTCTCTAGCTTTGTGCTGGTGCTATTCTAACCTTTGACAACAAGTTTCTTGAGGTTTTTTTCTACAAAATGCTTTTTTCCTGTTGATCCTGTTCTCTCTACACTGCTCCCGTGAGGGACAATCCCTTACATTCCCCACCAGACCTTTCCATGGTTATGTTCTGCTCACACAGGCTGGTTTTTCATCTTGTGTGATGGAGCCATCTCCCTTGTCACACTTTCTCCTATGCCATTTGTTTAATTTCCTGCTTGCTCCCATGCCTCTGGCTTGTCTCCCAGCACTCCTGATACCTTGGAGTTTTCTGGGACAACAGGTTTTTAATAATTTGATGGAGTGGGTTCCCTTGTAGGTTTGTGCTGGCAATTAGATGGGTAAGACCTGGGCTTAAGGCCCTTATTTGAGTTGGGGATTGCTAAGGAAAGCAGAGCTGGAGGGAAGAAGCAAAATTAAATAGAGTTCATCTGAGGTTAAGGTTTTCCTTGGAAAAGCCAAGCACTGAATGGAAAGCATCCCTGCAACACTTCATTGTGAGGATCCACCGTGGGATAAAGCCCCTTTTTTTTGTACAACCCAATCAATATTTCACTGGCCACATATAAAATTATCCTTGGAAACCTGTGCAAGGGGTGATTTATATACAGTATTGCTGATAAAAGTACACAGCACCAACAGAAGATGCCCAAACCAAAGGTGGACCCAAAGCTGGGCAAGGGGTGCTGGTTTCAAACTGAGAGAGAGTCTAGTTAGGTTAGATAAAAGGAAGAATTTATTTACAGTGAGTGTGGTGAGGGCCTGGCACAGGTTGTCCAAAGAAGCTGCAGCTGCCCTATTCCTGGAAGTGCCCAAGGCCAGAGCAACCTGAGCTAGTGCAAGGTGTTCCTCTCCATGGCAGGGGGTGGAAGTAAATGGTCTTTTAAGATCCCTTCCAACCCAAAACGCTACATGATTCCACAAAAGCAGCACGGGTGAAATACGTGTTTTAAACCATTAAGCTCCTTAAACCCCGAGGCAGGCTGTTGAGGTTCCCTGATGGCAGGAGGCATGGACGGGGTGGGGGGGCTGTAAAGCCTGAGGGCTGGGACAGAAATGACCCTCGGTGGGGAGCTGGAGGGATTTGGGGGTTTTACTTGAACAGAACGAGGCAACTGCGCGCTACCGGACGAGACTGAGAGGCGAAGGGGCAGCGCGGGACAGGCCCTGAGGGCGGGCCCGAGCTGCCATTTCGCGGCCGCCCGGCCCCCCGCTGTCGGGCGGTGCCGCCTCCCTCAGGCTCGGGCGCGACATGGCGGCGGCGCGGGCGCTGCAGCTGTGGCTGCTCCGGCTGCTGCTGCTCCCGCTGCTGCTGCTGGCGCTGCTGCCGGGCCCGGCAGGGGCCGTGTGGCCGCAGCCCCAGTCCCAGAGGTCCCCGCCCGGCGATTGCCGCTGCCCGGTGTCGGCCCGCCGGTTCCGCTTCGCCGCGGCGGGCGGCTCGGCCGTGGGGCCGGGCTGCGCCGTGCTGGACGCCGCCTTCCAGCGGTACCGGCCGCTGCTCTTCGGCCGTCCCACTGGTGAGGGCCGCGACGGGCGCTGATCCTTCCCTCCGTGGCTTTGAGCTTGACACCTCCTCACATCCTCGCTAATTTTGGGGTCGGACCACGGGGTTTGGTGGCCGTCTCCCTCCCGTTAGTTCGGCGGGGGCAGGTGGGGTGGGAGGTGCGGCTTGGATGGACTGTGGTGGCAAGGGCAGCGATGCGTTGGGATTTGGAGGGCAGTGCCTATGGCATGTATAGAATAAATCTAACCGAGTTTGGCACAGCGCTAGTCGTCTTCCTGCCAGGATTTAGGCTCTTGCTATCAAGGGTTTCCTCCATCTCATTTTTTACTTCCTCCGGGTAGTGTTACAGCTCCCCATTGCTTCATTTCGCTTCCTTCTCTTGTGGCTGCAGGGAGAGCCGCTGCCGGTCTCGCAACCGTTCCTGCTCCAGGGTTACTGCTAAGTCCTGGCCGTTCCCATTCCTAGCAGCTCTTGGTGTCCTGTGTGAGGTCTCACCTTGAGGAAAGACTTGCTGCTTCCTGTGTGTTCTTCCAAGTGCGTGCTTGTGCCACGGGGCACCTCTGCCAAAGTGGAGCTGCTAAAAGTCCCAAGGCAGCATGGCTTTTCTGCCAGGGAGGGATTAGCTCCTGGATTCATCCTGAAATTGTAGGGTAAGATGAGGGAAGGCAAAAGCGTTGAGAGTCTGGATTTGCTTTGGGACAGGTTCTAAAGGTTTCTTGAACCCAGATTTCTTCATGATAGTACCCATTGCTTGTCTGGGATGAGCTGCAGGAAATCTCTTGGCTTTGGAGCCGACGTGCAGAGATGCTCAGTGGCTGCGTGGGTCTGCTGCAGCCTGAAGTGCTATATCCAGGACATATGAAGCACTTCATTCATCAAAAAGAGCTAGTAGCTCTACTCCCGAGTGTTTTAAATGTCAGTGTGAACTCTCTCGCTGCTGATCAAAGCGGAGAAGGGTGGCGGTGTTGGAAGCCACTTGGCTTTGTCGTGAGTACATCCTACTTTGAAAAAAGCAGGTTCGAAACAGAGAACCCTTTGGCTTATTTTATTTCTTCAATTCTTGTGAGTAGCAGTAGAAATAAATTTTGATTTGGGAGCCAAGAAGACTCCTCTTGGTTGTCTTTTGCTGCTAGGAGCTAAAAACAGCTGATCTAATTATTCACGCTCTCCTGTTCCACTCAGAGGGGAAATGTGACCATCAAATCACTTGGAGCAGCGTTGTGATCACAAGATTCAGCTCACACTCATCATTTTCCATATGGCCTGCTTTATGGTGCTCAAACTACACAAATTATTTTAAGGCCTTTTTTCCCCTTTGCCTTCATTTTGTTTTGGTCTTTTTTTTCCACATGGGTGGTTAGTATGAACAGGCAGTGGAAACCCTGGTTGAAAGGAAGTAATTTCTAATAATAGAGGAAATAAATGGCAGAAACCATTTTCTGGCTGCGCTGCCTTGCGAGTGTGGTGGTGGTGGTGCCTGTCTGCACCTTTGCCTAGGAGGCCGTGTTTGGGTTGGGAAGCCTCTCCCTGGGTAGGTTCAAACACGGTGTGTGGTGGTGGGGCCAATTCTGTCGATACTCCTCAGCAGGATGAGTGTTCCCTGTGTCCCCAGGCCTGAGAGCGGCTGTTACCGGTGAGCTGCCGCCTTCCCGAGCGGAGGGAGCAGGTCTTGCTGTGCTGCTTGCACATCTGCGAGGTTGCCTTGGCTACCAGCTTGTCTGCAACCGAGAGGAAAGCTCAAAACAGGGCTGGCTTCAAGCTGTTTTCCTTCTCTCTGCAGAGGTTTCATCATGCCTTCATGGAGAAATTGGAGGATTCTGGCTCCCGTGAGCTGTGGAACAGGGGCTCTCTGCATTTCTCTGAAATACTGATAGTGCCACAGTCTCTTTGGAAACTTTTTGGTGCTCTTGGCTCATTCAAAGCCAAGCTCTTTATTTTCAGTGACCACATTGAGCATTGACTGTTCTTGGGAATGCTATGGGGGTGTAGGCATGGACCTTGGACCTTGGGATGAGCAGGGTCCCACCCTGCTACCCTATACTCCTCCTGGAAACTGACTGCTGTGAGTAGTCCCTTGCATCCCAGCGAAGGTTGAATATCCCTTTGGAATGGGGGAGTGACTCAAGTCGGGATTCAGGCCTGTGCTTGGAAGTGCTCTTCAGTTAGGGAAGTGTGCCCAGAGCACACATTTAGACCTGAGGTCTAAATGGGCCTGGGTTCGTTTCTGTGGCTGCTACACCTGGGACCTGCTCTGCAGAAGGTGAAGTCGGTCAGGAGCTTTTCTGAGCTGGGTGAGACCTTTTGATCGCCTCTAACTGAGCCCAGTTTAGCAAATTCATTCTCCACCCTTTTTTACAGGTTTTCTTTGCCCTTTCCAAAAAGTGTGGGTAGGGCAGAGCTCTTAGGCTTGTACTTTTTTCCAGCACTGGGAGAGCTTGGAAACAAGAAGCTCTTCACCCTCATGGAGAAGCTTTGACTACTCATGGCTGTAGCTTAAGAGCCAGGGCTGCTGTCCAGGAAGCCTCGGGGGCTGCTGCTAGTCCATATTCTGATGTCTCTCCTCTGTTGTGTGCTCCTTTTAAGCTTCCCTGAGGGCTTCCTCACAGGTTGGGATCAGCTCATGTTCTCCTGGTTGGCTGTGTTGAAACTAGCACCTGCTGAACACCCTGGTGTCTGTTTTGGGGTACAGGAAGGGGTGCCTGTTTCTGCCTCCATCCTTAGCTGGGCTGGGAGGATGGTGGTGGGCTTGGAAGCAGGGAAAAGAGCTGGGATGGGGTTGATGTGCATGGTCTGTGTCCTTTGCAGAGAATGAGCTATCCTTGGAAACACCCTGCTCAGAGCTTCTCGTCTATGTTTCCACTCCAGGCTGCGATGGGTTTCCCAGCCTGGACTCCAAGGAGAGCTGTAAGTGCCGGGGTTGGGAGCACTGAGAGGGAATGTGGCTGTTTCTGTGCCTGTCACTGGGAAATAGCACTGTGCAGTTACCCTTGGTTTTGGGGAGGGCACCAATCCCCTGTTATTGAGACACTGGGGCAGTGCAGGAGTACCTGAGGGTGTTGATAAAGCAGTGGGGAGAGGTTTAAAACGGCAAGAGAAGCCCAAAATTCAGTCCTCTGGGGTCCCGGGGTGCAGTTCTGTACCTGAGCCTTGCCCAGTGCTGTCTTGGCCATGTGGGACAGCCCCCTGATGCTGTGTTTCAGATAAGCTGTCCGTCTCCAAAGGCTCCATGCTGCTGTCTGCAGAGACCATCTGGGGAGCTCTCCGAGGTGAGCTGCACTTCCTGCAGGGCATTCCCGCTCTCCCTGCCTCGGGCCTGTGGGAATGTCTCGCGGTGCCTCTCTCTTTTCATAGACTTCTTCGTTAATTGAGTTCTGCTCCTCTGAGGGTGTCTGTGCTGAGAAAGGGGCTGTGTGTTTTCCTGCAGGCCTGGAAACATTCAGCCAGCTTGTTGGGAGAGATGAGAATGGCACGGTGAGTCCTGGCCTCATCTCCTGGGGGCCGGCAGCTCTCCATAATGCCCCTGCCTCCATGGAGACAGGCAGAGAGTTGCTGGGATGCCTGGGATGAGTGGGCACAGCCTTGCCAAGGGCCAAGTGGAGATTGGTGGATCCAGCCAGATCCCTGCCTTCTGAGTGGGTAAAGAAGTGCTGCAGCTCTTTCTGGCCAGTTTGCACTCTGGGCAGTGAGGGCATCCCTGTCCTGCCAGCCCTGGGGACAATGGTGACTCTCAGTGTCTCTTGCTAATGGCCATTTTCCCAACATCCTGCTCACGTCTTGCTCGTGTCTTCTGTGTGCAGTACTACATCAATGAGACAGAAATTGTGGACTTTCCCCGCTTCCCTCACCGAGGACTGTTGCTGGACACCTCTCGTCACTACCTGCCTCTGAGAGCCATCCTGGAAACTCTGGTATGGCACCCGTGCTGGGAGATGAGGTTTAATTGGGTGTCCCTTCCCCTGTGACACCTGAGCTCCATTGTTGGGTGATTTCTCAGCTGCCTTGGTTAAAAAGAAAACCCTGAGATATCTTGGATTCCTGCAGTCCAGGTTACTCTTGAAGGCTGAGTTGTTTCTAAGGCAAGGGAAAACACTGGCAAAGGTGGGTGTTGGTTCTGTGCTCATCCCAAGCAGAATTAAACTCGCAGATCTCCACCAGTGGCTCAGTTACAGAGAGAGCAGGGATTTTACTGAGTAGAAGTATTCCTGGCCCTGTGCAGCTTTTTGTGTTTAGAGGGAGGTGTCTGAATCCATCTTGGATCCTGGGGAGCATTTAGAGACTCTACCTTTTCCTTCTGGAGCAGGAGAACCTTGTCCCCTATCTGTGGCAAGCTGGATGACCTTTCAGAAGGGATGGGGCACGTTCATCTTTGTCCTTGTTCCTTCCCAGGACGTCATGGCTTACAACAAGTTCAACGTGTTTCACTGGCACATTGTGGATGACCCATCTTTCCCCTATGAGAGCTCCACGTTCCCAGAGCTCAGCAAGCAAGTAATGCTCCTTGATCACCATGTAGTGCTCAGCTCAGATGAGCAAATCCCTGCCTCTGCTCCTGAGCAAGGCCCTGAGCTTTCCCGTGTTCCCAGGGAGCCTTCAATGCCATGACCCACGTGTACACAGCCAGCGACGTGCACACTGTGATCGAGTACGCCCGGCTGCGGGGCATCAGAGTCATCGCTGAGTTTGACACCCCCGGCCACACCCTCTCCTGGGGGCCAGGTGAGGAGCAGACCCTGCCTGCTGCTGCTGCTCTGAGGAGAGTTGGAGTTGTCCCAGGGGCAGGAATGGGAGCTGTAAGCTGGACCCTAAAAGCTGGGTGTGGGCAGCAGTGTCCCCCAGGCTGGCTTTGAAGAGGAGCAAACCATTATTTGGGGGATGTGGATTCCAGTGGTCCAACTTCTAGAGCAAAATCCAAAGGGAAACATTTCCATCTTTTCTTGGGTCCAAGCTGGGTGGCTTTCTTGTGGGAACATCTACTCTGCCAAAACTAACATTATGGCTGTTGCAAGGATCTTGTGTTTAACTCAAGGTACAGCTGGCCAAGCTTCCTTGCTCTGCTCAGCTGTGTCCCAGTCCTGACACACTGCTCTCTGCTCCAAGGACTGTGTCTCCTCTTCCATGTCTGGAAGGGCAAGAAGGTCCAGGAAAACATTCCATTGTCTTTTTCTTCCCTTCCCCTGCCTCCAAATGCCGAGGCCCGTGTTGGAATTCACCATGTGTGTGGTCACAACTGGAGCTGTGGTTGTCCCTCCTTCCCTGTCCCCTGGCAGGCCCTGAGTTGTGCTGAGGGGCATTGTAGAGGATGATATGGTCACACTGCCCCTTCTTCACCATCCTGCATTTGTTACCATCAGGTGCTCCAGGCCTCCTGACTCCCTGCTATATGGGCAAGGCTCCTTCTGGAGTCTATGGGCCCATCAACCCCATCGTTAATAGCACCTACCAGTTTGTGACCAGTTTGTTCCAAGAGGTCAGCACCGTGTTCCCAGACTTCTTTCTCCACCTCGGTGGCGATGAGGTGGATTTCACGTGCTGGTGAGTCTGAGATCAGTCTGGATGGGGACTGGGGGTAAGTATTTGGGATTGGAGTCTCATCCCATCGCCTCTTGGTCATGATCTTTGGTGTCCTGCTCTCCCAGGGCAGGGGTAGTGGTGATGCTTGGGATTTTTGGGATTTCTGTGCTCGTGGTGATGCTGGATGTAGGGAGCTGCTTGTGCTGGTCCAGCCACAGCTCTGGAATGCCTAGGCAAACCTTGGACTGATGTGGGAGGGACTTGACCATGCCATGGCCTTGCTCCAGAGCTCAGGTTGCAATGGTTTTGTTCCTTCTCTTTGGTGCACAGGAAATCCAATCCAGAAATCTCTGCTTTCATGGAGGAGATGGGCTTTGGTGAAGATTACAAAAAATTAGAATCTTTCTACATCCAGAGGTGAGGACAGGGCATCCAGGGCCTGCAGCTGCACTGTGTGACTGGCACAAATGTCTTCTGTCTTGGGGACACCAGATCTCCTTTTCAGGAGCATCCCCACTGGTCATGTCTCCCTGACCCCAAAAGGGAGCATTTTAGTGGGAGATTGACCACAAAAAAGTCTGGGGCTGAGGAGAAGGAAGCCCCGTAAGGGGCTGTGCTCTCTCCCTTCTTCAGAAGCACCTCCACATCCCGCTGAGGATGTTGGGAATATCTGTGCTGCTCCTTTGGCTGTATGTAACCACCAAGGTGGGGATCAGTGGGATCACCCAGAACTTGGTACTTTTCCCACTCCAGGCTTCTGCACATCGTCTCTTCCCTTGGCAAAGGCTACATTGTGTGGCAGGAGGTGTTTGACAACGACGTGAAGGTGAGAGCTGCGCGTGCTGGGGTGGACAGTGGCAGCACCCCAGCCTGACACGCTGGTGTGCTCTGGGGGGCCGTGCTGGGGCTGGTGGGGGTTACTCTGTAATGGGACTGGGGTCGATCTCTAGATGGTGCTGCCAGTGAGCTGCCCTCAGGGTGGCTTTGCCACACTGTTGCGAGTGCTTTGCTCCCTTTGGGTGCTTGTTATATTCACCTGTAAGATGCAGGTTTTAACCCTGCCCAGGACACTCTGCAGGTGGCCTTATCCTTCCTTCTGTTGCTCCTGCAAACCAGATGGGAAGGATAATTGAGCCCAAGTCTGCCTGAGCTTCCTTTTGGGGCTGTGGAGGGGTCAGGGCACTCTGCCGGGGGGAGCAGGTGATGCCTCTGTCACCGCACCAATCCCCTGCACCATGTTCACCTGTGCTCCTCAGCTGAGGCCCGACACCATCATCCACGTGTGGAAGGAGAACTCCATGCAGTACCTGAACGAGATGGCCAATGTCACCAGGGCTGGCTACCGGGCTCTGCTCTCTGCACCCTGGTACCTCAACCGCATCTCCTACGGGCAGGACTGGATAGCAGCCTATAAGGTGGAGCCCTTGAACTTTCCAGGTGTGTTCCTTGTGTCCCCTTCCTGCTTGGCTGCTGGCTTGGCACTCAGACATAAAGTCAGAACTGGCTGTCTTGCTGTCCCCTCCACAGGCAGCCCTGAGCAGAAGGCCCTGGTGATGGGTGGCGAGGCCTGCATGTGGGGTGAATATGTGGATGTCACCAACCTGACTCCCAGGCTCTGGTAAGAGAGGTCACAGGGAGGCAACTTGGGGTGCGTGGGGCCAGGCTTGCGTCCCTTTTCTTCGCCACCGAGCATCATGTGCTGAACTCGTGGGTTTGGTCTGCACATGGTGCCCGTCCCTATCCCCTCTGTGCTGGTAACAGCTTCACTGAGGCTGAAATGAGGGTTTGCAAGGCTGAAACAACCTGCTGCTGCAGCCAGGTTGTGTTTATCACCTGTCTGTCCTGTCACCCTGGTCTGCTGTTGGTGGGCTTGTGTCCAAGAATGGATCTTGGGATACTCTGAAGCCTTTGTGTGTGGAAGGACGCTGGGCAGGAAAGTGTTTGGAAGCTCAGGGCTTCATGTGAGAAGCTTTTGAACTCCCGCCTGTCCTGACTGCCTGTCCCTTGTCCTCAAGGCCAAGAGCTGGGGCTGTAGCTGAAAGACTCTGGAGCAATGAGACCGTGAAGGATGTGGAAGATGCGTACGCCCGGCTGGCAGAGTTCCGCTGCACCTTGCTCGGGTAACCATCCTGGGACAGCAGCCCCTGGCACAACTGCTCTGGGCTCAACCCTGGGAGGGCAGCGAGGCAGAAGGGCTTGCCCTGCTGCAAAATGACCCTTGTCCCTCTGGAAAGCCCTGGTTTTCCTGGTGCCTGTGCGTGCGCAGAGCTTGCTTTGTGCAGTGCTGGAAGAGCGCTCCTGCTGCCAGCGTGGGCTGGTGGCTCTGGCGAGGAGAGGGCTTTGTGCTGAGGAAGGAGGGGACTTGTCAGCTCTTGACACTCCTCCTGCAGCACCAGCTTCCCCAGGAAACCTGTCCTCACCCTGTGCTCCCATACATGAGCAAAAAACTGAGTTTATAAGCACAGGATGAATGGCCACCCTGTGCCGCTGGAACCCCTCAAACCCAGTGGTGGCTCTACCTGTGCCCTCTCCCTGATGCCATCCTTCTGTTCTTTTTCCAGGCGTGGTGTCCAAGCACAGCCTCTCTACGTCGGATACTGTGACCATGAATTCGGTGGGGTTTGAAGGGACAGCCCTGCTGCCCTCAGTCTCTGTGGATGCAGGAGGAATGTCCCCCCCTCAAAAGGGCAGACGGGCCCCTTCCCACCTCACCTTCTGCTCTGGCTTCATTGCAATGAACATTTTTTTGCCTTGGCATGCACTCTTTGCCTCTTTTTCTATTTTTATTTCTTTAGATCTATAAATAAATGACCCCAAAGAGGAAAAAGGTGCCTATTCCTGCTCAGCTGGGGCTTGGGAGACCGTGCAAGGGTTAGCAGGAGACGGGTAGGGCTTGCTCCAGAGTGGTGGAGAAGCATCATCCCAGCGGCTCTGGAGCTTGCAGGGTGCCTGCTCAGGTGGATAAACTGCTTAGCCTCTGCTGCTGTCCCAGGGTTTGCTTCTGCAGTCACGTTGTACTGTGGGGTCCTGTCCTTGTCCCTCCTCTCTCCTCTGATAGCAGGCCTGCAAGCCACCACCTCTGCTACCCTAAACCTGGCTGCTGCCACCTCCTCTGGCTTCTCCTCAGCATATGACACCCTGGAGCCTCTTTGAGGAGCCCTTGCAAATCTGCTGAGTGGTGTATGGATAGTATGGAATCTCTGCTCCGCTCTTCAGGCTGTCACCTCTCCCTGGGATTTGGCCAACTGACCCGTCCTCCTCCTGCTGTGTTATTCTCAGGATGAGGAGCTCAGCTCCAGATCTCTTCCATGCAGAGGGGTTGGTTTCAATGGTGTTTTCCTTGCAGAAGAAACCAGTGGTGCTGCTGTCCCACAGAACTGGGACAGGTGTGATTGTTGTCCTTCAGTGGTTGGGGTTGCCATGCTGGAAACGGCATTCAGCTGAAAGCAGGGAATCTCTCAGGGAGAAATCCTGGCTGGATGGGACTGTTGTACGTGTGTCTTGGTCTTAAGTGAGTGAGATGCACTGTTATGGCTGGAAACCTTTTATGATTGAACTTTAAATTAAAAATAGTGAATTAACAGTTATTACTGCCTCCTATTTTTAGAAGTTGGATTTTTTTTCCTTTTTTTTTCCTAATGTGCTGTAAAGTGGTACCTTGGCCAGGTGCTTTTGTCACTGCAGGGAACTGCTGCCAGCAAGGCTGGGGCAAGAGGGACCCTGGCCCTGGGAAGGGTGCTCTGCTCCCAGTAACAATGCTCTGTTCCCACAGATGGTGCTCTGCAAGAGAGACTGTTCACCACCCTATCCCAGCTCCCTGCCCTCATTCCACCTGCCCTTCTGCCTTGCTGGTCTCCCTTTGCCCCGTAGCCAGGTGTGAGACCCCCCAGGGCTTGGGATGCCCATGGAGAACCCCGTGACACAGCACCTTCCACTGAAGCCTCGTATCGCACATACAGGTAAACATCACCCACGATCCCATTTTCCAGGGAGTCTGCACCAGCATCTTCCCAAAACCGTCATGGAGGTGGCTCAGTGACGTTTCCACCCTTGGAAGGGCTGGGATCCCGGGAGCACCCCGCTTTCCCCGCCGCAGCTTTGCCGGGTGGCCCATTCCTTCCAGAACATCTATTTTGGTCGTGTAAAACTTGCCGGGGAGCAGGGAACAGGGAACAGGCAGCGTGTGAATCACTCGGGGCCAACGGGTTTAAAAATAAACCCAAGCGGCAGCGAGGAGCAGCCGCCAAGCCCCCGGATTCCGGCAGGATTGTGCTCCACACGTCCCAAACCCACCCGCGGGCACTGGCACCAGCCAGGGGAGTTTATTGGGACACGCTTGCAGTGGCGGGCACGTGTGTGCATCGTGTGTGTGTGTGCTTGTAAACACGTGTGTGCATCGGGTGTGTGCTTGTAAACGTGTGTGCAATGCGTGTGTGCTTGTAAATACTTGTGTGTATCGTGTGTGCTTGTAAACACGTGTGCTTGTAAACGTGTGTGCATCGTGTGTGCTTGAAAATGTATGTGCTTGTAAACACTTGTGCATTGTGTGTGTGCTTGTAAACATGTGTGCTTGTGAACACATGCACGTGCTTGCACACACATGATTATGGGTCCTTGTGCACTTGTGCACACACGTGCATTGGGTTCAAGGGCTGTTGAACACACATGCATTTGTGTACATGCTTGCACACGTGCGTTAAGGGCCCTTGCAGTGTGCACTCACACACATGCACAAGTGTGCTTGCTCACACATGCATGTGGGTCCTTGCACACACGCACTCATGCACAAACTTGCACACACGCACATACAGGTCCTTGCATACAGGCACTTGTGCACATGCCTGCACACATGTCCTTATGGATCCTTGCACTCTTGCACACACGTGCATGTGTGTCCTTGCACTCATGCTCGTACTTGCACACACGTGTACACACACACACACCTTGCACTCGTGCTAAGGAGTCCTTGCACACATGTGCATGTAGGTTATTGCAAGCCCGTGCATTCCTGTATCACACTTGCACACACGTGCACTCTTGCACACACGTGCAAACGCCCCCACGTGTCATTGCTCAGATTCGCACACAGGCCCGAAGCCACACGTGCTTTGTATGTCCCTGCACGTACTTACATACACGCGTGCAGTCTTGCAGCACCTGTATGTACTTGCACACACTTGAACACACATGCACGTTTGTGTAGACTTGCACACGCTTGCACACATGCTCACACATGCATGCACTCAGTTGCACACACTCACACCCCTCCTCATGCTCACACGCCCCTGCACACGCAGGGCAGCGAGCCCGGGAAGCCAGGCCTCCCCCCACCTGGCTGCTGCTTTGGGACTAATTAATTAATTAACGACAACACCAGGTATTGAAGCTGCTCGGTCTAATTACAGATCTTTTGGGGTGACGTGGGGTGCAGGAGGGAGGTGCTCCCCACTTCCCACTTCTGCGGCAGCCCCAGGGGGGCAACAGGGGCAGTGTGGGGTCCATGGAGGTGAAAAACTCAACCAAGTGTCCAAACTGACCCTTTTTGAGCCTCTTCTGTGTATTTAAACCCTGCTCCGAGGTGGAGAACAGAGAGGGGTTAAGTCTGGAGACTACTGAAGGACTGCAGGGGGGAAAGTGGAGGCTGCTCAGCCCCTTGGCCAGCCCTGACCCTGGGGGATGTTGGGGCAAAAGGGGGATGGAGGGGGGTGAGGGAGGGAAGGCAGGACGGAGGTGGTGAAGGATGATGGGGGTGATGGGGAGACTGGAGAAAGGGAGCGACA
>VYXC01010944.1:194909-206523 GCA_013397175.1 Platysteira castanea
CTCGGGTGTAGCCGAGCGGAGCCGAACCGCCTCGGTGGAGCCGGCGGTCCGGCCGGTCCGGCCATGCAGCTGCCGCAGGTGCCGGCGCCCGGGCCGCGGCCGCCCGTGCTGTGGGTGCCCGCCGGGTCCAAGATCCTCTGCATCGAGGTAGGGCCCCGCCTTTGTCTGCCGCCGCCTCCGCCCGGCCCGGCACCGCACGGCCCGGCACCGCCCGGCAGCCTCCGCCCGCGCCGGGGTGGGGGGGCTGCACCGGGTGGGGACTGTAGGAGGGATGTGGGTGATGGCGAAGGGGTGTATCTGCTCGCGGGTATGCTGTGTGGGAGTGGGGGTGATGGCGAGGGTGTGGATCCTTGCTCCCGGGGATGGGCATGGAGGGGTGTTGACGGGGGGTGATGGTGACCAGGGCGTATCTGCACACAGGGATGAGGATGGAGGGGTGTTCGTGAGGGGGTGCATCTGCTCCCAGGGATGGGCTGGGGATACAGCAGTGTTTGTGATCAGGGTGCATTTGAACACAGGGATGGTGGGTGTGAGTGTGGGTGTTGGTGATGGAGTGTATCTCAACCCAGGGATGGGGATGGGAATGAGGATGGAGCAGTGTTGGTGAGGGGGTGTATCCGCTCCCAGGCATAGGATGGGGATGGAGCCGTGTTGGTGATCAGGGTGTATTTACACACAGGGATGGGGATGGGAATGAGGATGGAGCAGTGTTGGTGAGGGGGTGTATCTGCTCCCAGGCATAGGATGGGGATGGAGCCGTGTTGGTGATCAGGGTGTATTTACACACAGGGATGGGGATGGAGCGGTGTTGATAAGCAGGGTGAATGTGCACACAGGATTGGGGTGTGTGAGTGGGCATGTTGCAGGGTGTATCTGCACCCAGGGATGAGGATGGAGGGGTGTTGGTGACAGGGTGCATCTGTTCCCGGGGATGGGTGTTGGGGATGGAGGAGTGTTGGTGAGGAGGGTGTATTTGCACAGAGGAATGGGGTTGGAGGGGTGTTGGTGAGGGGATGTATCTGCACCCACAGATGGGCTGTGTGGGTGTGAGTGTTGCTGAGCAGGGTGTATCTGCATCCAGGGATGGAGTGCATGTGTTGGCAGGGTGGTTGTTGGTGATGAGGGTGTATTTGCACTCAGGAATGGGGGGATGTGTGTGTGGGGGGGGTGTGTGTTGCCGAGAGGGTGTACCTGCACCCAGGGAAGGGGAGGGTGTCGGCAGAGGGATGTTGGTGATGTTTCTTGTATCTGCACCCAGGGGGGCTTTGTGTGGTGTGGGTGTCAGCGAGGAGGGTGTTCTGGCACCAAGGAATTGGGTGTTTGCTATGGGGGGTTATGTTTGCAGCCAGGGATGGAGGATGATGGTGAGGAGGTGTATCTGCCCCCAGGGATGGGTTTGGTGTGTGTGTTGGCTGCAGGGTGTATTTTTCCACCCCAGGTTTGTGTGTATGTGTGGTGGAGGTGTGCTAGGGACAGCGCTCGGGGGGTGTCGCACCCACAGGCAGTGCAGGGATGGGTGTGTGCATGGGCAGGGGTATGGCTTTGCCCCCCTGGGTGTGCGCAGGTGGGTGTTGGTGCGTGTGCAGGCACGTGGGTGTCTGTGTGTGTGGGAAGAGGAGCTGAGGGTGTCTTTGCCCGCAGCGATGGTGACAGGGTGTGGGTGCACATGGCTGGGGGAGTGGCAGCAGTGGGGGTGTGTGGGCACACCGCGTGTGACAGGGAGCGCAGGTGTGCGTGGGTGTGCGCTGGGCTCAGGTGTGTGTGGTGGCTGTGGGGATGGGATGTGGGTACTGCTGGGGGTGCTGTGAGCCCTCCCAAGGTGTCCGTGTGTGTCCACAGAGGGTTCCCGGGGGTCCCACTGTGGGTCCTGCTGCCACAGCAGGGAAACTGAGGCAAGGGGCATTGCGTCCCCGGCGCCGGCTGTGCATCCCAGGGTGTGTGCCTGCAGTTGTGTGGGATCCATGGCAGCAGGGAGGGTTCTGTGGGTGTTGCATGGGTGTGCAGACCAGGGTTGTCCAGGTGCCCACGTGGCTGGGTGCGGTGGTGCGTGGCCGCATGTGGGTGCACAGCACTGTGTGGGCACAGGTCTGTGGCTCTGGGGTGTATGGGTCTGCCAGGGAAATTGGAGGTGGGTGTGCTTGGAGGGTGCTGGGGGTCTGTGGTTGGGCTCAGAGGTGTGTGGGTGTGTGCAGGGTGTGCCAGGGTGGTCATACACATGCAGGGTTGTGCGGTGGTGTGGCTGTCCCCAGGCTGGCTGTGGGTCACCCCCGGGGCTCTGGCAAGGTGTTCTCGTGATGAGTGGCTGCCAGTACCCTGGTTCCTGCCTCCCTGCACTGGGTACAGAGGGGCCTGGGGACCCTAGGGTGACATGGACACCAGGCTCCCACGGGCAGTTGCTGCTCCAGCGTCATTTGCCACCTCCATCTCATTTGGGTGCATGGCGGCCTGCTGGATCCTCTGGCTGTTGGTTGTGAGGACAAGGAGGAGAGTGATGCCAAGGAAGGAACAAAGGCCAGAAGTGACCCTGTCCCATTGGGCACATCCCCCAGCAGTGACTCACTATGGGCTGGCTCTCCCTAGTACCCCGGCTCTTGGTGGGCTCCGAATTTGAGTGGGGGACAGTGTCTGAGCAGTCAGGAGGTGGTTTAGCAATCGCTGGTCACCCCCTGCACTGTGGAACACCAGTGGTTTGGCCTTGGGGTAGCTGGGGCTTTGTGGACTGCTGGTGATGGTGGGTACTGGAACACCCCAAGCAGGGTGTCACTATGTCCTTGGGGTGTGGGAGATGGCTGGGAGTTGGGGATGGATGGATGGATGGATGGATGGATGGATGGATGGATGGATGGATGGATGGATGAATGGATGCTGTGGGGGTGGAAGGGTGGGTGGTGGCGAGATGGGAGATGGTTGGGCGGGTGGTACAGGAGTGTATTGGTGTTGGGGATATGGATGGGTGATATGGGGATGGATGTGGGGGATATGGATGGGTGCTATGGGGATGGATGTGGGGGATATGGATGGGTGCTATGGGGATGAATGGATACTATGGGAATGGGTGTTGGAGTATGGCTGGATGAGTCTTAGGGAAAGATGGGTGTATGGGTGATTGTGTGGGTGTCCAGGACGGATGAATGGATGGATGGATGGATGTTGCAGGGTGGGCAGGTGGGTGTTAGGAGCAGGAGGAAATGCCTGAGTGGCTGTTTAGTGTGGGAGGATGGATAGAGGGCTGTGGTTGGTGGCTGTGTGGACATGGTGCAGGGGTGCTGTGGGGACAACCAGGAGGTGTGGGTGCCACAGGGGGTCACTGAGCACCTGGTGGTGGGCATGTGGCAATGCCAGGGGTGCGAAAACCCCCTTCTGGGGGTATCTAGAGCTCAGGGTGATTTCCCCCCGGTGTGGTGTGGCAGCCCTGGGGTAGGTTAGCTGGTCCCTGAGGCCTGACATTTATAAACATCAGCTGCTCCCGGGGAATCAATACAGTTTAATAACCGGCGAGCGGAGACGGGAGACACATCAAAATGACACTCTGCGGCTCCGTAAATGTTATTCTAAATCATCCTCACTGGGTTTATTACATTAAGCATACAGCAGCGGGCATGGGAAATTTATTCCATCAAAGGCCATCGCGCTGGTAAATGGGGCTTGCAGGTCAGTAGAGGGGGGCAGCCCCTCCCAAAATGGGGTTCCCTTCTCCCAGCCGTGGCAGGGATGTGAAGGGACGGTGGGGTGCCGGGTTTAGGGTCTCAGTGCTGTCACAGCCTCCTGAGTTCTGGGTTAGCCAAATCCTGCCCCGGCACAAGGTGGATGTTTGGGGGACTGGTGACATGATGGGTGACACTGTGAGGTGTCCTTTGGTGCCACCCTGTGCCATCCCATGACTCCTGGGGACTTAATCCCTTCCCTGGACCATCCCCAGCTCTGCGCTGACATTTCTCTCCATGTTTCCCTGGAGACAAGGCGGTTGCTGTGGAAACCTCCCTTCTCTTCTCTCTTACCCATCCTCTTCCTCACCCTGATGTGGGGAGGACTGGCTCTGCCCCCGCCCAGCCCCAAAATTTAGGGACCCCCTCCAGGGTTGTGGTGGGGGGCACCTGGGATGGGGGTGCATACACAAGTGGGGGCGACTGTCCCCGTGTGTGCTCAAGGCGTGTTCGTGTGCACACCCCCGCGCCATCATGTGTGACATCTCGCCGTTGCCGTGGCGACCCCATCGAGCACATGGCTCAGGCTCCGCAGCATCGCGGGGGAAGCACGTTTGTTGCCATGGAAACGGCCATAATTGTAGCATTTTTCGGATAAAAGAGGGGAAAAAGGAGGAGGAGAGAGGAGGAGAAATGGTTCCATGGGGCAGCAGGCCAGGGATGTGCCTGCCAGCGTGGCGTGTCCTGCTGCACATGGGTGTCACGCTCGTGGGTGCACATGGCGGTGACAAGGAGGAGGCCAAATTTGGGTGAGGTTTGGGAAAAGGAGGGCAATGGTGCCAGAGGGGCTGGGGCCAGCGGGGTGCTGCTGCTGCCTCTGCAGTCCTTTGCAGTCGAGGAAAGCGGGCAGGCGGCCAAGCCTGGCACTGGCGGCCCCGCGGGTGCCTGCAGCACCGGGTGCCCATTGCCAGGGCTGGAGCATTGCCCTCTGCACATGGCATCCCCAGGTCGCTGTGGCCACGAGCCCTGGATCTGTCCTTGCAGGTCCCTCCCCTTTTCCCCCGCTCCCAGTGCCAGTTGTTGGCCAAGTCCTGCTGATCCCCATGGAATGGGTTCAGGGGGCACCACACTGACCACCCACTCTCGCTTCTGTTGCAGATGAACCGCCCCATCCAGGTGAAGCCAGCCGACAGCGAGGGCCGAGGAGGTAGGTCCCCAATTCCCCAGCTGCCTGGCATGGGCAGGAGGGCACAGGGTCACCCAGAGGGTGATGGGGGACAGCGGGGGTTGCTGTTGGAAGGTTGGTTTGCAGAGGAATCTGGGAAAGGAACTGCCTTTGCTGGTGGCACCCAAACCTGAGTGCAGAGCAAATGCCATCTTCTCTCTCCCTGTCTGGTCAACTGGGAGGAACATCCTGACATTATCCTGGGAATGTCCTGACATTCCAGGGAGCATCCCAATGTCTGGCTGGCTGGGGAGCCAGCCGCTCTCCCTCACCACCTTCATTTACCAAACAACCCAATTCCCTGTCCAGAGCTGCCTATGGGGACCCTGGGGCAGGAGTTGGCTGCATGTGGCCCAAACCCCTCTCAAACTACCACCTCCCCCAAATTCTTTGTGAGCGTCTGCCACTCATGGGGCTGTGGCATTGCCAGGCTGAGATGATCATTTGGGCAAAATCGCAGGAACTGGATCAAAATCCCACATCTGTTGTGTTGCTGGGCAGGTAGGCGTTATCAGACATGCAGGATGCTCTCGTGGGGCTGGCTGCCCTTGGCAGGATGGCCGGGGTAGATACCCCCCCATCCAAACCCTGTTATTAAACACACTGGGAGCTGGTCCCAGCACGTCCCAGAGGGACCTGGCAAATAAATTACCCACTTACCGAGCGTAATTGGTGAAGGATTAAAAATCGATGGGTGAGCTGGGGCTCCCGGCTCCAGCCCCCTCACCCAGGAGGCAATGCTGGGCTGCCCAGCCCCCTCCCCCTGGGAGATGGTTTATGTTTAACTAGACAACACACAAGCCCTATTCCCTTAACTAATTTTCCTGGTACCTTAACGGACGAAGCATTCATCGTCTCCTGCCATTATTTATTTATTTCCCCAGCAACGCTCTTGACAGGGCACCTTATTTTCTTTGTCAAATGCCATTAGCGTGCGGCGGGAGCGCACGGCCGCACAAGACAGATGCTGGTAATAATCATGAAATTCTCATTATTTACTATCCCTTCTCTTGTGTTTGGGTTATTGATGTCCCCTGGGCACGGCCGGAGGCTGCGGGTTGTTCTGAGAGTCGATCAGAGGGTGATCACCTCTGGTTTGTGGGTTCTCTTTGTTCCCACCTCATCCCGCCCCAGTGCTGGGGGAGCCAGCCCCCCCATCCCTGGGAAAAGCCCCAGCTCCACTCCCTAAAGCAATGGCTCTTCCCCTCAGCAACTTCCCCACAGGAGAGGTTTTCCCACCTTGAGTGTTCTGTAGGATGGAGATGATAAGCCCGGCACCTTCTCCATGGGGTTGGTGTCACTCCCTCCCTCTGATGTCACCATTTGTGATGAGATGTTGGGATGGTGAGTGATCTCCCACTCTCTGACGGGCTTGGTTTTGTTTTTAGAAGACAGGAAGCTCTTTGTGGGCATGCTGGGGAAGCAGCAGAGCGAGGATGATGTCCGCCGCCTCTTCGAGCCTTTTGGCCAGATTGAGGAGTGTACCATCCTCCGAGGGCCTGATGGAGCCAGCAAAGGTGGGCTTTGCTGCACCGGGTGGGCACCCTATGGACCTGCAATGGCCAAATCCAACCTATCCCACGTTCTCTCTGTTCCTTTAGGTTGTGCCTTTGTGAAATACGGCAGCCACGCCGAGGCACAGGCTGCCATCAACAGCCTGCACGGCAGCCAAACCATGCCGGTAAGTGCCAGGCTTGCACCCTGCCCCAGCTGACCCCACGCTGCCTGCCTAATCCAATCACCCACTAATTTGATCCTCAGTCTAATTGGATCAAAATCCTACAGACTGGCAATTTGTTGGCCACATCACCCCAGGTTCCTCCTTGCCGGGGTGCTGAGCCCCAGAGGTGGGAGCATGGGGCTAATTCTCTCCATGCCAGAGAAAGGGGCAGTTTAATTAACGCTGAAGGTCAGAACTGTGAACAAGGAAGGGGAAAGGAGGCAGAGGTCAGGGAGCTGCCACCGGGGAGAAAAACTGGCTATAATTAAACCTCACATTGATCACTGGTTGCTGCTGCCAAGCTGGGCAGTGTCTCCAGGGCTGAGGATGCTGCGGACGCTGTGAGCCAGCACCCAGGGCGGGTACACAGTTTGGGGGCTTTGCTGTGGTCCCTCCATCAGCCCCATCTTCCTCCCACCTCAGGGCGCCTCGTCCAGCCTGGTGGTGAAGTTTGCAGACACGGATAAGGAGAGGACCCTGCGGCGGATGCATCAGATGGCGGGGCAGCTGGGCATCTTCAACCCCATGACCATCCAGTTCGGTGCCTACGGGGCCTACACGCAAGCGGTAGGAGCCAGTGCAGACCGGGGGCTTTGGGGAGCCCCGTGGGTGGAGGGGGAGGTGTTGCCTATGAAAGCACCAGTGCCAAGGGGTGTGGATGCCTGGCAGGCCTGGCGTATCCCTGTTTAGGGCCACACACAGGGCTTCCCCCACACAGCTGAGGGTGGCTGTAGGGTGCAGTGGTCCCATATTTAGCGTCACCAAGACCTCCTCCTGTCCCCGGGTCTGGCAGCGGGTGGCATTTATCCCTCTGAATCCATCCAAAGCAGAGATGGTGATTTACCCTCCTCTCTCCCTCCTTCTCTCTGCCTCTCACTCTCTGTCCCCTTTCCCCCTTTCTTTCCCAAAGATCATGCAGCAGCAGGCAGCCCTGATGGCGGCCGCGCAGGGCACCTGCCTCAACCCCATGGCTGCCATCGCTGCCGCCCAGATGCAACAAATGGCCGCCTTCAACGTCAGCGGGCTGGTGGCTGCCCCCCTCACCCCCTCTTCAGGTAGGACCCCTGCGTTTGCCACTTGGCACCCTCGGGGGGCACTCCCGGGGCGCTGCCGGCGCTGACGCCGCGCTCCCGCAGGTACAAGCACCCCTCCGGGGATCAGCACGGCGCCGGTGCCCAGCATCGCCACGCCCATCGGGGTGAACGGCTTCAGCCCGCTGCCGCCCCAGACCAACGGGCAGCCCGCCTCCGAGACCATCTACACCAACGGCATCCACCCCTACCCAGGTAAATCCCGCCCGGGGCTGGGCATGTGTGCTTGGCTCATGCGGGATGCTCCGGGGGTGCTCCCCATGCCGGGAGCACGCTGGATGAACCAGCTGCGTGCTCCCGTGGCACCACTGCAGGGAGGAGGGAATTCAGGCAGGGAGCAACTCTGCCCCTCCATGGCGGCGCTCGGCCAGGAGCCCTTTCCTGCGGGAGCTGCACATGCATCCCTGGCTTTCTCTGGCTGACTCTGTCTTCCTTCTCCTTTCTCTTCTCTTCCCAGCTCAAAGCCCCACGGTGGCAGACCCCCTCCAGCAGGCCTACGCCGGCATGCAGCACTATGCAGGTCTCAAACTTCGCTTCCCACTCCTTACCTCTCTCCCCTCTTTGCTCCTCACCCTTAATTTCGGGAGGTGAACATCACCCTGGGTTGAACATTAGATTGGGGCAGCGTATTTGGGCATGGATTGATGAGGGGAGCACCAGGTGCTGTGCCCTGGCAGGAGCTCCGGGGCAGCAATGCCAATGAAAGCGCTGTCCCCTCATCCCGCTGGCTCCTGTCATGGTCTCCCATGCAAATTTTGGATGGTGCAAAGTGAATTTTAATACCCATGGGGCTGAGAGTATTCCATGGGGGAGCCCTGGCAGTGGTATCAAGGAGAGGGGGTGCGATTTGGGAGGTGACAGAGGGCCAGCTCCACCAGAAGACCAAGACACCAGAAGTCTTTGGACGTTCATGATGTGACCAAATCTGATGGCCACGGACATGGGCCATGGACTGAAGGGAGTCGTAGCCTCCCGTGGAAGTATGTCAAGCCCAGCAGCATTTAATTAGGAGCACTGACAGCAACATCCAGGTTTGCAACAGAAAATGAAATTTTGGACCCCAAATTTTTGGGGCTTTTCTGCCAAAATTACCATCTTTCCTCAGCCTTGAGGCCATATTACTGCTATCACCAGGATCTCTTCTAGGACAGTTGTTCCCACATCCCTGGTGTGCCGGGAGGGGTAGGAAAAGCAGAGCCAGCAGCCATGGGGCAGGAGAGGTCCCTCCGTCACAGGTGGCAGCAGGGGACATGCCTGTCCCAGCCCTTTCCATGGCTGGGGCGGGTGCCGTGGCCTCAGCTTCTTGTTTCTCTCCTCCAGCAGCATATCCCACTGCCTACGCTCCCATCAGCCAAGCCTTTCCCCAGCAAGCGCCCCTCATCCCGCAGCAGCAGCGAGAAGGTGAGGGGTGGGGCTCCTCCTGCCTGGGACCGGTGGCTCCTCGGTGTCCCCCTGGGGTGACCCCACCTCGCGGCTGACGTGTCCTGTCCTTTGTGTGTCACCCAGGTCCCGAGGGCTGTAACCTGTTTATTTATCACCTGCCCCAGGAGTTCGGGGACGCGGAGCTCACGCAGATGTTTTTGCCTTTCGGCAACGTCATCTCTGCCAAAGTCTTTGTGGACCGTGCCACCAACCAGAGTAAATGCTTTGGTAAGTCCCAGGGTGTGGCTCTCCCTGGTGTCCCAGCTCGAGGCTCAAGCTCTTCCCAGTCCCCAGCTCAAGGTTCCAGCCATCCTTAACGTCTCAGCTTGGAGCTCTGGCTCTTCCTCAGCATCCAAACTCAGGGGTCTGGCTCTCTTCAGCATCCCAGTTTAGGGATCTGACTCCTCGACATCCCAGCTCTCACCAGTCTCCAGCTCCGAAGTCCCATTCTCCCTGGTCTCCAGCCTGGAGGTCCAGAGCTCCTAATATCCCACCTCAGGAGGTCTGTCTCTCCCCCAAATCCCAGCTCAAGGGCTTGGCTCCCCAGTGTTCCCAGCTCAGGGGTCTGGCTCTTCCCAACAACCCAGCTCAGAGCATCTCCATCTCGGGTGTCCATCTCTCCCTGGAGTCCCTGCTTGGGAGTCTGTCTCTCCAACATCTCATCTTGGGGATCTGTCTTTCCCTGGTCTCCAGCTCAGATGTCCACATCTCCCTGCTGTCCCCTGCTTGGGGGTCCAGCTCTCCTCAGTGTCCCCAGCTCAGGGATCTGTATCTCCATCTCACAGACGTCGGTGTCCCCACAGACCCTGTCAGCTTGGTGTCCCCACAGACTCTTTCCTTGCGGTGTCTTTGGAGGCCCTATCACCTCAGGGTCTCTGCAGACCTGGCCTCCAGATATCGCCTGAACGCACACATCTCATCCTGGTGTCCCCACAGACGCCATCGCCTCAGTGTCCCTGCAGCCCCATCACTTTAACAGACCCTGTCCCCCCAGTGACCCCACAAATCCCATCCCGTAGTGTCCCTGCAGACCACTCGTGTCTTGTGGACCCTCTTACGTCCTCACAGCTCTGTCACCTCAGTGTCCCTGCAGACCTCGGTGTCCCTGCAGGTGCCATAACCTGTCACCCAGTCCTCTGCAATCTGGGGCTGTGACATTACCCCAGGACCCCCTCTCCCAGCACTCCCAGACCAGGAGCATCCCACAGGATTTCAGTGCCTGGGTTGAGGCGAGGCAGCCGCCTGCGATGTGTGACCACCCCCTGTGTCCCCTCGCCCCAGGTTTCGTCAGTTTTGACAATCCGACGAGCGCCCAGGCGGCCATTCAGGCCATGAATGGCTTCCAGATCGGCATGAAGAGGCTAAAAGTGCAGCTAAAGCGGCCGAAAGATGCCAACAGACCCTACTGACCCCAGCTCAGCCTGCGGAGAGGTGAGGGGGCCTGGCCCTCGGGACGTGGCAGTTGTGGCGTGTCCCTGTGCTACATCCCCGGGTGTGTGCAGGGATCTCTGCCTGGCACCACCCACCCAATGGATCTGGGTCCCTCCGTCTGTCCTTCCCTCCCTCCATCCCCCAGGAGCAGGCTGACGGCCCTTTCCTTCTGTTCCAGGTCGGACGTCCCGCGGTGTCTGACGACTTTCCCCTTCCCCAAGTGCAGTATCCAAACCCGTAACTCTCTTTCTTTGCAACACATCCCGGAGGAGGAAGAGGAGGCAGAGGAGGTGAAGGAGAAAACGGTGAAGAAGAGAGTGTTTTGGTCGTAGCTTTTCCTTTTTGAATTTTTTCCCAAACTGGTCTTGTTTGTTGTTTAATGGGAACGAGAGGAAGACAAGGAAGGAGGGGAGCGATGCGGCGCCGGGGCTGCGATTCGCCGCCGGCCGCTCGCCGGGACTCACTGGATCCCTCGCCGGGAGCAAGGCCGATGGCTCCGGGCAGCCGGGCCACGATCTACCTTTGTTTTTTGGGGGTTTTTTTTAAAGCACTCATTTGCTGCTACCAATTTCCCAGGAGAAACGAGGAAAAGAGGCTCCAAATGGATTCTTAAACCAAAGCCGGTGGGACGGGACCAGCCTCGGGCGCTTCACCTGGAGGATGCTTGTTTGGAAAATAAAGAAAAACGGCAAGATTTTCCTTTTTCCCTGCATTGGGGAAAAAAAAGAAGGATCAAAGTATGTTGGACTTATAGAAGATATATATAAATAAGTATATATATATANAAACCCTCGGGCATTCAGAGCCACGAGCGTTTCCTACAGGGCTCGGATTTGGGGGGTTCAAGGGCTCGGTTTTGGGGGCCAATTCGTGGCTGGGGATTGGGGGGATGCAGAGGGGACTTTCAGGGGGGGCTGCAGTGGCTCCCCCAGCTCCATGGCCCAGGGGGATTCGGAGCCCCTCGGTCACCTCTGGCAGAGGGAGGAGTGATGTGGTTCTTTGCATTCCGGGTTGGTTTGGGGGGATTTTTGGGTTGGGGTTTTTTTTTCAGCCAAAAAAACTTAAAAAAAAAAAAGAAAAA
>VYXC01010944.1:217668-238907 GCA_013397175.1 Platysteira castanea
GTCCAGTTCTGTCCCCTCAGCTCAGGAAGGACGTGGAGACGCTTGAGCGTGTCCAGAGGAGGGCAACGAGGCTGGTGAGGGGCTTGGTACACAAACCCTGTGAGGAACGGCTGAGGGAGCTGGGGTTGTTCAGCCTGGAGAAAAGGAGACTCAGAGGTGACCTTGTCACTCTCTACAACTCCCTGAAAGGTGGCTGTAGTCAGGTGGGGGTTGGTCTCTTTCTCCAGGCAGCAGCTGACAGAACGAGAGAACACAGTCTCAAGCTGCACCAAGGGAAATACAGGTTGGATATTAGGAAAAAGTTTTTCATGGAAGGAGTGATAAAGTACTGGAATGGTCTGCCCGGGGAGGTGGTGGAGTCACCATCCCTGGATGTGTTTAAAAAAAGACTGGATGTGGCACTCACTGCTATGGTTTAGTTGAGGAGTTAGGGCATGAGTTGCACTCGATGATCTTGAAGGTCTCTTCCAACCTAGACATTCTGTGATTCTGGGATTCTCCTTGACCCCAGCCCAGGGTCCTCAGGGTCCCCAGCACCATGTCCTCAGCATCTCCAGCCTCGTATCCCCAGTGTCCCCACCACTGTGTCCTTGTGGCCCCACTACAGAGCACCCACACTGGTCCCCACTGCAGGGTCTCAGGACCCTCCAAAGCACCCCAAAGCACCCAGAGCCGTTGCCCTCCAGAGTGAGGGACTCCTGAGGTGTGAGCTGGGAGGTCAGTGTGAGTTGGGGGTCGCGGTCCCTTTAAGGCGGCGGCCACTCTCCGTCCGCGCGCGCGGCGGCTGCGCCGCCTCCTCATTGGCCGGCCGGGCGCGTGCTGTGACTCAGCGCCTCCCCCTCCGTGCTTTGTGCGTCCGCCCGTGAAAGTAGCCCCGGCGCCCCGCCCTTGTGGCCCCCGGCGGAGCGGGCGGCGGAGGGATCCGCGGGAGGCGGTGCTTCGACCGGCCGGGATCACCTTGGCGGGGCGTGGGGGCGGTGCGCAGAGCGGCGGCGGCGCTCGGAGGGAGAGGACCAGTCCGGGGCGTGACTGAGCGGCGGCAGGTAACGGCGGCCTGAGAGGTGGCGAGCGGCGGGGCCGGCCACGCCGGTACCGCCGTTATCCCCATATTTCCGCCGCCTGGAGAGGGTCCCCCCAGGCGGCGGCTGAGGGGAGGGGGCGCGCGCCCTGTGGGAAGGTTGAGGGAGGGGAGCGCGCGGGGGGCTCGCGGCGCCGAGCACGTGGCCGCCGGCGGCCCCGGCCCCGCGTCCCCTTCTCTGTCTCCTCGAGCATCCCCCCGAGACCCCGCACTGGGGAACGCCCGTTCCGAGCATCCCCCCGTCACCCAGCACTGCGGAACGCCTGCTCTGAGCATCCCTTCCGATCCCGCGCCGGGGAACGCCCGCTCCCATCATCTCCTCACGGCCCATTCCGGGAAACGGCCGCTCCGAGCACAGGGAGGCGGCGGGGGTCTGGCCTGTGGTGCGGGGGCCCGGGTGAATGAAGGGACACGCAGGACCCGGGAGCCTCGCGTGTGCCCCGCGGCCGTGCCGTTAAGCGGAGCGCGGGGCCCCGCTGCGGCTGCCGCCCGGTTCCTGCTGGCCGGGCCGTGCCGGAGCAGCTGCTGGGAGGCTGAGTCAGAGGCAGACGGAGTGAGGCGCCAGGCCGCCCCCCCGCGCTGTGCCTGCACTCACGGAAGAGCCGGCAGTTCCCCGAAGGGCATCAACTTAAATCAGAGTCCGGCTCACTGCACCCACCACTGATGCTGCAGCCTCTTCCCAGCTCCCCCCCAGGAAGAGAAGGCCCCTTCCGAATTAATCTTCTCCCGTAATTAAACACGTCCAGTTGATTCAGACAGTCTCTTGAACTGTGAAAACCTTTGAAACGTGTTTAAACCCCCTTTGCTGGGCTACCAGGCATGAATAGCGCTTTTGTCGGCAGACAATAGCAACCTCCCGAGTGTCTCCTCAGACTACTAAAAGTAGACGGCAGTCTCTAAGAACCTGCTTTGTTCTGATAAAGCAACTCAGTATCGGTGAGGCCCAGGTTAAGTAAAAAAAAAAATCAGTGTTTTATGAAGGTTTTTGTCATGTTAAAGTGTTAACTTTCCTGCTGCTGCTCATCATGACTTGCCTTGTCTCAAAGGTGCGATGACAAAGTGGTTTTTTGTTACTCAGACACGTCCAGGGACTTGAGCAATTAGGAGTCCTTAAAAAAAAAAACCCAACAAAACTCTGAAGAGTATCGTTTCATGCCTGACATCCCGTTTATAGAGCAGAATTCTGGCTAATATAAAGGAGTTCGATGGGTTAATGGGCCGGGCTGGTGCCAGCGGGTTTCCAGCCCATCACCGGATTAAGCAGAAGGTTTTTATGCGAGGCAGGAAGCACTGCTGCGAGCCACGTGCTCGAACCGGGGACTTCTGCCTGTGAAACCCTTCCAAGAAACTTTGCTTTCACTAGATTAAGAGCTTGGGAGTCTGCAGCAGCCTGCATTTTTTGATTACCTACTCCTGTATCCATCTGAAGCTGTTATTAAAACCTTCATTTATTGCTGTTAGCCGGAGTGATCCACCGCCGGCCTTAATTCCCTTTCCACCCAACAAGTTGATAATTTAATTTGATGGGAACAAGACGTTTCCCAGGCCGGCAGGAGCACGTGCTGGTCCTTTATCTCCCGCCTGGCCCTTGTTCTCCTGGGGGAAGATGGAGCCGCAGCGGGTGGTGATGGATGGCACGTAGGGAATGGGGCTGCAGTACCGGGGCGCTGCCACGTGCAGCAATCTCCATCCTGGAGTGGGGATGCAGCACAGTGGTCTGCACTTCTGCCTAGTTAAATGTCAAAAGAAAACCCCCAAGCTTTCTTTTATCGTGTAAAGCAGGTTTTTACAGCTTGCCTGAAGGCAGCCAGGTGCTTTTTGCCAGGCCGAAAGGCTCCTTGGCCTCTGCAAGGTTAAGCTTGTAGGTGTGTCCTACAAATACCCTCGAGATAAGTCCTTCTCGTCACCAAACACCCGATGCTTGTCACCTCCTCTTTATTTTTTTAGTTAAGCCTTCCAGGGAGGGCAGCTCAGCAAAGGCACGGCTGCGCCAGCAGCACATGGGGAAGGTGCCAGAGCCAGTCTGACCTTCCTGTTCCCCACTGCCAAAAAGCTGGAGAGGCATCTCCGTTGTGGGTCTCTCCTCCCGTGGATTCTCAGCTCAGTGCCGGGGAGAGCGTCGGCCAGCCGGGAGCAGGTGCTGGCTCCTGGGTTCCATCCAGGCTTGCAGAAAAGGGGTGGCATTTTGGGGTGGCCATTTTGTCCTTACGTAATGGCGAGACACCTCCTCTGGCACCGGCTGCCTGGCAGGAATGTGCTGTCCTCCCTCCCTGGGAGAGGGGATGCCAGGCCAGGGTAAAAACCGGTTTCTCTACAGAGCTGCATTTCTCTGTTGTTGAGTGCCTTTAGCTTCTGGAATGAGCAAAGCTGATGTGTTTCTAGGCTTTTTTTGGGAATCTGAAGGCCTGCCTGGTTTCATAACCCTGTCCTGAGCACTAACTCAAACCATTCCTGCCTCTGGGCAGGGACACTGGGCATGAGCAGCCTTGTTCTGCAGCGTCCATGAGGTTGTGTAAGTGAGGCTGACCAGTAAATCTCGAATCATAACCCCCTGGGAGCCTCCTGGCTGGAATTCCTGCAGGCAGTGACACAGCTCTGCCACCTTGGCCGGGGGACAGCCCCTGTTGCAGTTTCCTTTTGTCACTGATAAGCAGAGACTTTGGCCCTGGGTGGGGATTGCTGCTCCCTCTCCTTTCTTCATCCCCAAGGGGCATATCCGGAGAAACCGTGATTTTAGGCTTTCTCTCATCTAAGCCATAGGATGAGCTGGCTGGAATTAGTCACCTGGCTACAGTAAAACCAGTCCCAACCTCAGATGGCTCAGTCTGAAATATTCAGGAGCTGGGGAGATACCAGACATCCTTGGGACACCCTGCCTGAAGCACGGGCAGGCCAAGTAATAAATTTGGTGATTTAATTGTTATTCCTTGAGGAATGAATTGAGATTTATTCAGTGCTGGAAACATTGAGGCACTGTAGGGCGTTGCTCACCTCCCCCGCCTCACTCTGCCCAGACTGAGTGCTCCGTGTTTTCTGATGCCCTTGAAGTCCTTGCTCCTCTGTTTGATTTTAAAAAAAGCAGAGTAGTGGGAAATGCCTGACATACCTGTTATAAATATGAGACTGGTCATTCCAGTAGAATTCAATCGATGCCTTGTAAATGCATGGTGATAGAAGGCAGGAGGGAGTATTAAAAAGTGATTCTTGGTGGTTGTGGGCACAGTGCTGTGGACAGATGGGTGTTTGGGATACTTTCTGGGTCCTGCGTTGCTGCTGTCGCCCCTGGACAAGGTCACTGTGTCTGCGGTTAATTTTTCTGAGCCCTCTAAACTGCTGGAAAATCTTGTGAGGGGAATTCTGGCTGGGAAGTGAACTTTTCCTTTCTCTATAAAGACTTAAAGGGTTTTAAAATTATATTTGCAAATTACTTGAGTGGGTGGGGGATTTCCATGAGGCAGGGAGAATTCACCTGACTATTTTTTATAAGCTTCCAAGTCATGCTCTGGCTGCAGTTCCCGTGTCAGGATACTGTTGTTCCGTATTCCTCTTGTTCCTAGAAGCTGTGCAAACCTGATTCCCTGTGTGTGGAGGTGATTTCCCAGCAAAGGCTTGTTTTTTTTGGCATCTAAGGAAGCTGATGCTGCTCTGCAGGTGTCAGAGGGTGCAGCAGCAAGTGTTAGAGGGCTGAAACACAATGTTTTAGGACTGACCAGAGGGTTTTCCTATAATAATAAGACTTTGTTGGGCTTTTTATGTGGGCAGACCTTCTTGTAGTGACTCCGGTGAATCAGCAGCTTCTGGCAGGGCTGAGGGAAAAGAGGCTTTGCCAGGTCAAATTATGGTTTTTGCTGGCCTGGCTGCTCTGCGGCGCATGGCAGCGCGGCGAGGGTGAGTCAGGGCTGCCTGCGCGAGGATCTGCACGTACGTGAGGAAGGGCTGCGGAGCAGGGGAGGAGCATCGGGCCAGCCAGCGGGCCGCTGCGGCACCGGGATGGCACCGGGCAGGGTGGCAGGGCATGGCCTGCCCTGCCCTTCTGCCAGCTCTGGAAGAGTTTTTGGGTTTATTAGTGCCTCCGTGTCAAAGCTGGATGTGCTGAGCTGGCTGGTGTGTGCCCCTCACACCATTCCGTGGTTTATTGGTGGGCTTTGCCTGCCTGGGGTGGGCAGAACAAAAGCCCAGCTCTGTTCCTGCTCTGTCCCAGCTTTTAGCTGAGCCCCAGCTCATGTTTCTATAAGCATATCTTGGAGATGAAGGCAGCTGAATATTCCTCTGAATATCGCCCGTGTGCCCAGGGCATGGAGTTCGAAGTCAAACCCATCTTTAAAGGCAAAATGAGTGATCTGCTCTTGC
The DNA here is from genome assembly GCA_013397175.1 of Platysteira castanea. Taxonomy (NCBI): domain Eukaryota; kingdom Metazoa; phylum Chordata; class Aves; order Passeriformes; genus Platysteira; species Platysteira castanea. The sequence continues at coordinate 223,097 of VYXC01010944.1, forward strand.
TGATAGCCACTACCTTGCATCACTCTTTTACCGGAGGCTTTTGTAATGCTGGGATTCTAGCCTGGGCAGGTCCAAGAGACAAAAAGCTTTTAGCTGCCACTGCTACTTGAGAACAAAATTATTGCAATTAGAAATGTCTGGGGCACTGGCACTGCTGTGAAATGCATGTCCTCCCATCCCAGTGGACTGTTAAAACTTCAGCTCAGCTTCCTCTTGGGATTACAAGCTGGTCCTGCTGGTGTGGGGAGGAAGAGGCAAACAGCCTGAGTTCAGAGAGATTTTTTAATCCAAACGTTGAAAAATACAACCAGCTTTAAACCTTGTGATAGATTTCTGCTGCTGTGGGTGAAGGGGGAGTGCAGGGGGCAGAGGAGACCCGCAGCATCTTCAGTCAAAGAGGGACTTTGAGTGTACTAAATCTTTGGTCTTTTATGTGTTCTCTGCCAAGGTGTTGTGTTTAATCAACTCAAGTCTGCTTGCTTGTCCAGGCTTAACGGATGGGGTTTAGGCTTAGGCGGACTTTGCCGTGATTAGGTGCTCCTGGGCAGAAGGTTGCCCGTGTCCGGGCGTGCCGCAGTCACGCCAGTGCCGAGCTGCCCTGGTCCCAGGTGGGATGGGAAGTGCAGTCGAGGCCTGTAGGAGAAATGAGTGGAGAGCTGGGAGGGAGGAGGCAGAACCTCTGCCTGTGCACTCAAGTGCTTGAATTTTGTTGCGTTGTGTAGCTCCAAGGGAAGACTGGCAATGAAGAGAAGCTATGAAGGGAACATCTGCATAGAAGGCAGGTGAGCTTTGGGTGGTCCATGTGGGGGATGACATGGAAATAGAAATGTTTTGCCTGTTAAGACTCTCAAGTAGGAACATAAAGATAGTTTGATCCAGTAGCAGCTTTCTTGTTACCTCCATATTCATCACGTGGGTGTGTTGGTGTCTCTGCTTGATGGGCAAGTTGGGGTGGGTGATTCCCAAACCTGGCACTGCTTTCTTCCCTTCCAGACACAGGAATCGAGTGACCATGTCGAAGCACCACGATGCAGGGACTGCTTTCATCCAAACCCAGCAGCTGCACGCTGCCATGGCAGACACCTTCCTGGAGCACATGTGCCGCCTGGACATCGACTCGGAGCCAACCATCGCCAGAAACACCGGCATCATCTGCACCATTGGTAGGCCATTCCTAGATAGGAGAGAATTGCAGCTAGGAGCCCACTCCTTGGTGAAACCTGTTAGGGAAATTGTGAGAAGGATCTGGCTTTCATCCCTTGCCAGGGCTGAACTTGTGTGGTGAAGGAGCATGACTTTCCCATGTTTGCCTAACCTGTGTTACTGCTGGGAGTGAATCCAGTATCCAGGGAAATGGGAATCGCTTGGGTTCTGCTGCACTCCGTGGGCAAGTTAAAACAATATTTGCTGCTGCAGCGCTGAGCAATGCTGTATCCATTTACCTTTTCTCTTCCACATGAAACAGCCTGGTCTGTGTGGGTTACCTCATTATTTTTCCAAAGTTAATATTCAAACTGTTTCTTCCTCCTAGGCCCGGCCTCCCGCTCTGTGGAGAAGCTGAAGGAAATGATTAAATCTGGAATGAATGTTGCCCGACTCAACTTCTCTCACGGCACCCATGAGGTAAGGGTGGGGTCTGAGCTGCTATGTCCCCTGTGTGTCTGCTGATCCTGTCCTTCAGGGAGAAGGGAAATCCAGCTTCATCCAGGCCATCCTTGGTTTGGGAAGGTCAAATAGCTGCTTTTGGGGAAAGCGTGCTGGTTATACGTACTAAGCCTGCGTCATTGTTGATAACATTGCAGTGTATTTTCTGAGCCATTTTGAAAGCAATTCAATTCCACACCCTGCCCTGTAGCAGGTAGCCAGGTAACTGGTATTTGACACTGTGTGCCAACTGCTTGCCATGAAATCCTACAGTTCTTCCTCATATCCTGGTACTCCCAGAGCTGCTGCTTCTGGGGGAGCAGCAGAAGCTGAGAAGACCTGTTCCTGTTTTGCACCTCTGCAGGAGGTCACACTATCAGTTCATCTCACTTCTTGTTCCATTGCTGGGGGTTTCGCAAGCAGGCGATCGATGAATAACCCTGATCAAAAGGCATCTGTTAATAGTGATTTGATGTAATTACTGTGTCCAGTGAGAAGAATGGGCTCCTGGGTTTTCTGGCTGGCTGCTATGGGTGCAGTCCTGGCACTCTGGAAGGTCCTACCTTGGAGCTTGGGTCATGGTGTGGTGAGCTTAGAAGAATAAGGTCAAAAGAAATCAACACTTCATGACAGTCAAGCCCTTACTGCCATAAATAGCTGAGATCCTCCATGATACTGGAGGAGCTGAGGATCCCGTTCTAGGTTGCCTGAAATGCCACCCTGAGCCTTTCTGCTGAGGTCTTTTTTTTAACCCTGGCTGCTTTCCAGCTTTCAAAATGTCACTCAGTAGCAGCTGTAGGTGGCTTTACTTAGTGACCCATGAACCTCGTGGTGTGTAACAGCTTGGCCTCTCACCCTCGTGGCCTTTAATGGGCACAGGGCAGTGTCAGGATCAAAAGAGCTGATACTTAACTGTGGGCAACCATCAGACCTTGACTAACCACCCTGGGATAGTGTCAGTGCATGCCTTGCAGTTGGGAAATCAGCCTGGAGAAAGGGTAGTGCAGAGTAACTGTGCCTCCCAGGAGTCAAATCCTGCGGCCAGGTGGCTCTTGGGCCGGGTGACACATCAGGGAGTTGGTGGCCAGGCTGAAGCTGGGAATTCTCAAACCGTTATTGCCCAGTTGCTGCTGTCTGTGAACTCAGCTGAGGCTGAGGACAGGGAGTGTGGCCTTCTGCTTTGTGTGAGGTCTAATTGCACATTTCACACTGATGAGGCCGACTGCAGGTTCTGGTCTGGCTGTCGCCTGCAGAGTGTGACCATCAGCCATGGCCAGTCCTAAGTTTGTGTCCTGTCCTGGCTCCTCCAAAACGCTCCAGTTTCCAGTGAAGCCCCAAAGAGTTTCCATCTGTCACAAGTGCTTCAGTTCTCCTGTCCACCCCAAAGCATTTAATGGGGCTTGAGCTTTAACAGAGGAGCTTTGGCACTTGCCTGGCTCCCTTTTACATGGAATAAATACCTCTAGCTCTGCCTGCATGCCTGTTCTGCGTATGTAACCCTTCAGGAAGTCAGGCTCCCTAGGAGCCAGTTAGTCCTTGATATCAAACTACGATGGAAAAATCCCAGATGATTGGGTTCAGATAAGTGTAGTAGCACCCTTGGGCATGTTTTCTGTGCTGCATCCACCCCAGCTGCAGTTGCCTGGAAAGGTTGGGGCCATTTGGTTGCTTGCACACCCAGTCAATAAACTGACTCATTTTCCTGTTGTGAAGAGTAATCAGCTGCTGGGTATCTCTGGCCAAGAGCACACGTGTGAACTTTAGCATGGCTTTTTCCAGCCTCTCCTTCCTGGTATGGCTCATTGTCCCCGAGATACCCAAGTCGGTGTGCAGGGCTCATGTTGGGGTGGGTGAATGGCACGGGGAACCAGGTGTTCCAGGTGAGTCAGGTCAAACTCCATCAGTCCGTGTGGCACACAGGGGAAAGGGTATTTCTTATCTGCTAAAGTCTGTCAAGTGTTACACAACTCTTACTAGTTGTAAGTAGTTAAGGTTATCTCTTAATGTTGTTTAAACAAGTAAAGTAAACTGATCTGCTGGCCATCTGTAGCACATTTGAGGGAGCTGGGATGGGTTTTCTCACGAAACTGGCAGGATTTAGCAAAATGCTCTCACAAACAAGATATGGAAGCCAGGCGTGTGGTGCTGGAGTATTGAACTCCTGTCTGATTGCTTTGACTCTGGAAATAAACTGTAAATATTTACATGGATAACATTCTTTTAGCAAATACGGGGAAAGAGAAGCACATGGCAGCACAGACCCTGGGGGAGGAGATGTCATGCAGCAGGCCCCTACAGAGGGGAGCCTGCCGGAAGCTGACAGATGGGTGAACAGTGGGTGATCACCCCATAGAAACGCATTTAGAAGGTGCATTGCTGATGTGGGAACCCGGGATAGGTTGTGTAGTAAGAATTACCGTGTAAGGAACTGCTGTGTCTTAAAGAAATGTATAAAACCAGCTTGTTTCCTTTGAATAAATGATTCAGATCTGGGAACTAGAACCAGATTCAGATTCAGTCTGGATTTCAATCACTGATAAGCAAATCCTTTCTCTCTGGGAATTTAAGCCAAAGAGTGGAAAGCCTGTCCACCTGCAGGACTGATAGTGGGTCAGGCTGGAAGTGTGTGTGGGAGCTGGCAGTGTGGAGAGGCATCTTCCCTTGCTCTGATGGGAGGAGGAGCACAGCCGTGTGTGTCACTGTGACATTCTTCTGTCATCAGGTGTCTTTGAATGCACACAATTATCCAGCTGCTGGTGCTGTGAATATTGGCTGTGTTGAATAGGCAGGTGTTCAGGAAAGCTTTTGGAAAAGTTACTCGTGAAGGCATGTTGGTTGGTGAGCCACCTTCAATTGGCAGATGTGTGTCCTCATGGAAGATCACTTCAGCTAGGCCTCAGGACCTTGTCCTTTAGTTATCCTTCTGGAATTAGAGCTGAGGACACAGCCAGATAACTTCCAGACTCCACCTTCATGGCAGGAAGGCCTTTGTATCCCTGCACTCTGCTATGCTGGAAGCTTTGTCTGGGTTAAATTTTGAGGGTAGAACTGAAACTGAGAGCAGAGCTGTCAGCTTGGGCAGCCTCTGGGGTGCACAGGGACCTTTTCTGTAAGCAGCAGAGTAGAACCAGCCTTAGCATTTGCATCTTTTTCCTTTTGCCAGTATCATGAGGGCACAATCAAGAATGTGCGAGAAGCCACAGAGAGCTTTGCCTCTGATCCCATCACCTACAGACCTGTGGCTATTGCACTGGACACCAAGGGACCTGAAATCCGAACTGGACTCATTAAGGGAGTAAGTTGCCTTTTTTTTTTAATGCCACTTTTTTCACCACATAGACTCAATACCATGTTAAGCCTATGGCCTTTTCCAAACAAAAAATATCCAATTAAATGAGGTAACAAACCACCTCCCAAAAGTTTGGACAATCTGCTGTGGGCTGGGAGGTGGTGGTGTGCTGGTTTTTACTGGTTTTGTTGTCACACAGAGTGGCACAGCAGAAGTGGAGCTGAAGAAGGGCGCACAGCTCAAAGTGACCCTGGACAATGCCTTCATGGAGAACTGCGACGAGAACACGCTCTGGGTGGACTACAAGAATCTCACCAAGGTTGTAGAAGTTGGCAGCAAAATCTACGTGGATGATGGTCTGATTTCTTTGCTGGTTAAGGAGAAAGGTGGGTAACAGCCATTCCAGCTCTGCCTGTTTGGTTTTTCCTTAGGACATATTTGTGCTTTCCCTCCAGGAGCTGTTTCTTAGCTTGCAGTTGTGTGTTAAAGGAAGGAGAACATGGTTCTTGATGCTGTAGTGAGACTTTGAGCTAAATTTCTCTACCTCAAGTGTAAGAACTTTCCAAAAACTTAACTTCAGCTGTCTTTCACTGGGCAGGCATCTAAACCCCATCTTGAAAGGGGAATGTGTGGTAGGGCCATACCACTGTTCATGATCAGCCAGGCTAACTCATGCTCTTAATGCAGGATTTAACTAGTTTCACAGCACAGACCCTGGGTTTTGTAGTTAGAGACAGAACTAGTTTTAACTGGTAATGCAGAGGCAAGGTTACTTCCATGATACTCCCTTTATAGTGCTGCCTAAACTGCTCTAGCCTCAAGCCTGTGATCAGTGAGCCTGTAGGGAGTGGGAGGTGAGGCTTTGAGGTGCTCAGTTTGGTGTTGCAGGGCTCTGTGTGCAGAACTGCAACATGTTAGCTTTTCTTGGGGGAGGCAATCCCAACCTCCTGCAGGGAACAGCTGGTATCTTATCCAGGAACAGCCTAGAAGTTGTTTTGGACCAATCTATTGTGTTCCCAAGGGGAAACTGCAAGCCCGTTGGTACAGAAATGCTCTGAGGAGATGAGATGTGCTTTTTATCGCGTGTGCTGCTGTTGGCAGTGCAGTTCCCAGGCAGGGAGGTGGTGTGGGAGCTGGCAGTGGGAGCTATCCTGTAAACACTGACCGTGGGAACACGTGTTTCAGGGAAGGACTATGTCATGACGGAGGTCGAGAACGGCGGCATGCTCGGCAGCAAGAAGGGCGTGAACCTGCCCGGCGCCGCCGTTGACCTGCCCGCCGTCTCCGAAAAGGACATTCAAGACCTAAAATTCGGTGTGGAGCAGAATGTGGATATGGTGTTTGCTTCCTTCATCCGCAAGGCTTCCGATGTCCACGCTGTCAGGAAGGTGCTAGGAGAAAAGGGAAAGAACATCAAGATCATCAGCAAGATTGAGAACCATGAGGGTGTGCGCAGGTGAGCTTTGTGCAGGGGATGCTTTGGGTTTCTCACACTGAAATAAAGCAACTCGCACTCCCTTTTTATGGCTTCAGACAGCTTTGTGGAGCACTGAATACGTGCTGTGCCTTGCTCCTGGTTTTCTTCCTCCTTCTTTGGCATTGCAGGAATTGAAACAGCCCATGGAAAGCCCGTGTGCTCCTTTCAGAGGAAGACAGACAGATGGGAAGGTGCTTTGCAGAGCAAATGGGATAACACAGCTCTTCTCTTGCTGTCAGGTTTGATGAGATCATGGAGGCCAGCGATGGCATTATGGTGGCCCGTGGTGACCTGGGAATCGAGATCCCGGCTGAAAAAGTGTTCCTCGCCCAGAAGATGATGATTGGGCGCTGCAACAGGGCTGGCAAACCCATCATCTGTGCCACTCAGGTACTGGAAACGCACTGTTGGCTCCTCAAATTCAGAGTCTGGCCAGGAGGGAATGCTGGGGGCAGTCATGGCTTGATGGCATTGCTTAAAGAGTGAGATGCAGAGAGGTTTTGCTCATAGGTGAAAAGCTCATATTTAGTCATTTCTGTGTTTAGGATCTCGTCCAATTAGGTTACGAGACCTCTTGCCAAAGGTTATACACCTCAAAACATCATGTGGTAATGAGCCCTTGCAAATTCATGGGAAAAATGGCACATGCTTTTCCTTGGCATCTTGTGGCAGCACATCTGTGCCTGACAGGGAAGGTTTGCTGGGGTTCCCAGGTATCTTAGAAAAGGCACCCTGCAGCTTCAGAAGGAACTGAGTGAAGGATCTGTCTTCTTTTCCTGGGAGTAGTAGGGATCATGTGCACAGTCCTCAGGCAGTGGCAGGACTGGTTTGCTGGCTGTCCTTGCTCTGCACACAGGCTGTGGAAGTGAAAACTGTCTTTAGACAGTAGTCATTAATAAACAAGGCTTTGGATTTACAGTGGCATATGCTCCTTTTTCCTGTATTGCTGCAGAGATGCAGCTGGAAACACAGCCTCAGGCGATGTCCCATGGGTGAAGCAAATGGTTTAACAAGTGGTGAGCTCCAGCTGGGGGAAACCTGAGCACCTGAGGAAGACAGGAGAGCTGGCCACACTTGGGGGTGTGGAAAGGGATTAGGAAGTACTAAAGCTGTCCTGTTTTCCACTCTTAAGTGGGGATGCTTAGGAAGCTGGTGGAGTTAACTGTTCTGAGTTTACTTCTGTGTACATATTGTCTTAAGCATTTGAAATCTTGTGTTGGATGAAGGTGACTTCATTGCTGCAGACCCTGCTCTTTATGATTTCTAGATGATAAAATCCCCAAATTTGAGAATGTATGACTGGCTTTGAGCTTTCCATCTATGTCTAATGCCACACTCTGCTCTAAAGAGCTCTGAGTCCCTTGGACTGAGCCTTGTACTGAGAAGTTGAATTGGAAGGTTAGAGTATTGTGTCTGGGATGTTGTGTGGCTTAAATCTCCCTGGAAAAGGAGTAAATATGGAGTGGGTATAAAATGGAATGGGTTGTTTTCCTCGCTGGTGGAGGCTTTAAATCAAAGCTGATTTAGGGACCAGACCCCCTCTCTGTTCCATATGCATGGAGAACTCTTGGAGTCCTTAGATTGCATCCCACTTCCTGCCCAAGCCATGAGGAGCATTGAAGTGCAGCTGCTTCCTCTGGCAGTGTGCTGATCCCCGTGGGTTTGTTCTCTCCCAGATGCTGGAAAGCATGATCAAGAAGCCTCGCCCGACACGTGCCGAGGGCAGCGACGTCGCCAACGCCGTCCTGGATGGAGCGGACTGCATCATGCTGTCCGGGGAAACAGCCAAGGGGGACTATCCCCTGGAGGCTGTGCGCATGCAGCACGCTGTGAGTACTGCCCTGCTGGGGACAGGGGCAGCACCTTGCTGTCGGCCACCTGAGCTGGCCGCTCAAGGGCCTAAACAGACCTGGCTGCCCAAAATAGCTGTTTCTTTACTCACACTCTGCTGTGGGTGATTTTTTTGAACAAGCATGGTCCTGAGGGCCTGGCATCTCACTTTGTGTGCTCCAAACTTGCCAAGCAGAGCTGAGACCTGCTCTGCAATGCTGAGATATAAAACTTGCCATTTCTTTTTGCTGTTACCTTGATAGAGATTTAATCCAGTGTCCTATTGCAGTGGCATATTAAATGCCTGTAACTTCTGCAAGGTCAAGGAGCTGCTTAAGCAGTTTATCTATAGATAATGAAAGGTTTTGGCTGAGTGCTGCATGGGAGGGAGGGGGTGGGGAGGCACCTGAGGGTGAGTGCTGTAAATCACAGTGCTGTTGCATTCAGCACCTGCTGTGTGCTGGGGGTTGGGGGGGGTTGTTGCATGACTACTGACAGCACCATATTTTTACATGCCTGAACTGCCAGAAACCTCTGCTCTGCTTCAAGTTCGTGTTTCAGCTGATAAAAGCCTGATGTCAAGTACCTATGAGCGTTGCTGCTCCCCAGTTACTGGTGCTGTGAATCACAGCAGTGGTAACTCACAAGTTCTAACTCTAACCAGTTTTATTTGCAATTCAGGTTCCATAGATTAACCAACTCAGCCAGTTTTGGTTTGCAGTGTTTTACCTAAACATCTTTTACCTCAATATGGAGTGGTGTTTTTTGCATGAGGCAAATGCAAAATATGCCTTACGATCACTCGGCAGTGGTGCTCCTTTACAGGCCGAGCGCTAACAGTGCACCTTGAAGCTTCTCCCTCCTTTTCCAACCCCTAAATCACAAGGATTGACTTCCTACCAAGACTTGGGAACTTGCTGCAGCAAACCTTACACCTGGGTTTCCATCCCGGCATTCATTCTTTGGCCTGGGCAGGTTGTGTTGTACCTGCAGCTTGATTTGAGGATCTGTTGCATGTGCTTCCTTCTTCCTGCAGACCTGGGTATGTGGTGGTGTTCATTCCACCAGGGCCACTGGGGGAACACTGAAGGCTTCAGCACTGCAGAAATTGAAATATAGATTGACTAAATGTAAGATGTTCCAGGCAGCAAGGTGCCAACTCTTATGGGTAGGAGCACGTGCCAGTACAGTGAGGATCTTTCCTCTGAGGTAGTTCACTTGTTGTTAGTTGAGCCCAGCAACCATGCCCTGAGTAACCACGGTCTGGAGATCTGCAGCATGGCTGGAGCAGGTGGATGCCCATCTGAAGTGGGCAGTAGCCAACTTCCAAATACTGGGCAGGCTGATTGCTGCAGGTGGGAGTGGGCTTCCTTCCCATTGCAGTCCAGGATCCACAGTTCAGAGTCCAGCCCTGGCCATGCCATGCTGCCTGATGGGACCAAGGTTTAAACAGCCTCTCCATTTTCCTTTCTCCCACCTCCCCGGTATCTCCACCCGTGCACCAACTGGAAATCCTCTTTAGCCATTCCTGTCTGAGCAGATCAGCTGTGGGGTGAAGTTACGGTTTGCTGTGCCCCTCTGCAGCCACTGTCAAAGCAGACACTTGTATTTCCATGTTCCATTATACATGAGGGGTGCAGACTATCCTCTAAAATCAGGTTTGCTCTCTGTGTTACATGGAGCTGCTGCCTTTGTACCAGGAGCTGAATATAAACTGCCTGGCTTCCAGCTCCTGCATTTGGAGTAAGTGTTGTGATGCAAATACTCCCATTTTATCTAAATCCAGCAGTAACAAAATGCTTTAGGACAAGTTGGCGCTGGCCTGCTGTTCCGGCCTGCCGCCTGTGTCCTGTTATTTTTAGACATAAGATACTTAACTACTTTGGCTTAAACTGATAACTGTGGAAGGGATAATTCCCAGCATCACATACAATAATTCATTAACACTAGAGTAACAAAGTTTGGATATTTCTAACTCCAGAGCTTTCACAATAATGGCACATCAGTCTGTAATTACACATGAACTTGTCATGCTTTGTGTAGTGGCTGCTCACTTTGTGGAATAACTGGGTGAAGTTGTCCTTGAGATCATGAACCTTTGCATGCTTTTCTAGTCTCTGCAAGCCTTCTTTATCGGGTTGTCAGGCCTTCTGAGATGATTAAACATGGTGATTCCCAGGATTCTGGGATGAACAGGTTGCTGAACATCTTGCCAATGCTCTGCCAGAACACAAAGCCCTTAGTCGTGCTTCTGTCCCACTCATCTGTCCATATCTGGCACTGTACAAACACCCCAACATCCACACTGTGACAACCCCATAAGGAAGACTTGTTCCTGTTTATTTCCCTATTACCAAAGGGAAGTTGATATCCCACTTGGATGTGAAGCTTTATTGACTCTCAAGTTAAACTAAATCTTTATTGGCTCTCAAGGTAAGCCAAATCTTCATGGACTCTGAAGTTAAACTAAGTCTTCGTTGACCCTGAAGTTAAACTAAATCTAACAAGGCTGAGAGAACAGTCTTCCACCTTCAGGGGTGGCATTCAAAGTGTATTGCTTGCATGTTGACTCCATGAAAACTGGTCCAGCAGCACTCTGTGGTGTTGAGAGCCTAGGAAAGGAAGCCAGAGATTCCCTCTTACAGAATTGCAAGCAGGACCATGAGCAGGCAGGTAGGTGGCACAAGAGTCTCTCAGGGAGGTCGTAAGCAGCGATGACAAAGCACCGTCTGGCTCTGAGCTGGCTTGTTCTGGTCCTTGAAAAGTAATTTGTGTTTGCCTGCTCTGCTGGAACTCCCAAATACAACAAAAATGCCATGTTTGGAATCCCTGCCCAGTGACTGGGGCCTGCCAGTTCCACGGTATGGTGAATCTTAGACTGGGTTGCATTCAGCAAAGTCAAAACCTGAGAGCCAAAAAGCTTCACAGTTTCATCTTAATACCCTCTTGCATGCGTTACTATGACAATTAAGCAAGTTAACGTGATCTCATGTTCCTCTGGTATATCTTTCCTTCTTTTCTTTCCTCTGTTCTCCTCCTTCCCTCCCACTCGGGCCTGCAGATCGCCCGCGAGGCTGAGGCCGCAATGTTTCATCGTCAGCTGTTCGAAGAAATTTTACGCCTCAATGTTAACAACAGGGACCCTGCCGATGCCATGGCGGCGGGCGCGGTGGAGGCCTCTTTTAAGTGTTTAGCTGCAGCCCTGCTAGTCCTGACCGAGTCCGGCAGGTAGGGCTCAGAGACGGGCTTGGACCGGCCCTTTCCGTGGCAAAAACACGCTCCACCCTAACACTGCAGTCTTTGGCCAGCAGCTCGCTGCCCGTGCTAACCTTTCATAACCGCTGCCATGTGAGCTGACCTTGTGCCAGGGAGGGACCCCAGCAGGCAGGAGCAGAGCGAGAGTGCCTGGCAGTTGGCATGAGTGTCACCTGAGTGTGGGCTTGGCAGGGCGAGGTGCCACCATTCCGAAAAGAACCCTTGGGAATCGAGTGGTTCCTCTGCAGGGATGTGCCACTGGGGTGAGCTTAGTCTGGGCTCACCCATTAATACAGTGTGGCAGTACCGATGTGGCACCCGGTGCTGGAGCACCTCGCCCTGCCCTGTGCCCGAGCGCCTGCCGTGAGTGTTGTCTCCGAACGCGTGTTGCTCTTGTAGATTGCTCGGGAGGCCGAAGCCGCCATCTTTCACAGGCAGTTGTTTGAGGAACTGCGTCGTCTGACCCCCCTCAACTGTGACCCCACCGAGGCCGCTGCAGTTGGCGCTGTGGAAGCGTCCTTCAAGTGCTGCAGCGGGGCCATTATTGTCCTCACCAAGTCTGGAAGGTAGGAGGGGACAGGTGCCCCCGGGTCAAGCCTGACAGGGTGGGGGAAGGAGACTCCCAAAAACGTGGCTTTGAGAGACGGTGGAGTCAGGTTGTGGCAGTGCCTGCAGTGCTGGTTCCTCGGGAGATGGACACACATCCTTACACTCTCGAGTCCTCGGCCTGCCTCTGCCAGCGTGGCACCAGCTCCGAGCCCAGCCTCCCCTCACTGCTGCAGGTGGCAGCGGCGCCAGCTGGAAGAGCCAAGGGAAAATAAGTGCCGCTTCAATTCAAGCTTCTTGGCAAGAAATCATCGATGTAACAGGGAGGCAGAAGTCCAGTGGATGCAGAATCTATTTCTTTTCTTTTTTTTTTTTTAAATCAAGGCTTTGGCTTTCTGCAGCAACATCCAAATTATTGGTCCCTTGTTGGACTTCGCAGTCATCAGCCCCACTTACCTGAGCCCAAGAGGCGAAGAGGGACTGCACAGCCTGGGATTGGTAGGCAGGGAAATGGAAAGCATTGGAAATTCCTCTTCCAGGATTCCTTGTGCCTGCCTGCAGATAATCTCTCTGCACAGGCACGCATGTGGCAGGCACCAGCTGAGCCTAGAGGCTGCAGGTGAGATGCACTGGAACAATGTAGTTTGGGATTTCTGTCCAGCAACAGTGACAGCTGCCAAGCAGAGACTCGTTCTTCCAGTTGTGGAAGGGGAGCTGGAGCCTCATGGATCAGCTCCTCCATCTAGAGGAACTGGGCTGCCTGCTCCCAAAGCACGTCCGACCATAAGTCGCAGACTGCTTTCTGGAAGGAAATCAGGATTTCTCACACTGGATTCACACCAAAACAGTAGTGCAGCAGCAGAGATGTGGTTGTGTGTGCTGGGGATCACCAACTGAAGATCTGCACCGTCAGTGAAACCTTCACGAAAATGTACAGCTTAAAATGATTTTGAGCAGCCACTTCCTGCAGAGATGAGGAGGGAACTATAAGCACCAAGTTCTGGATAGCCTCATGCTTCTAATGTTTCTTTGTCAAATGTTCTAACCTTACGCTTGACCTTTTTAAAGATATTTGAACTCTGATATTTGAATATTTTTAGCTGTGGATTTGGTTAACTCTTGTGAGTACCTGGATCTCTTGGGAGGCGGCTCGGACAGTGTGGGAAGGATTGTCTGAGAGCTGGCACGTGTGGTTGGGTGCTTGGAGCAGTCTGCTGGCCACTGCTTTAAGCAGCAAACTTTGCATCTGAATTTTGCTGAGCTTGGCTCCACTAACTGAGGCTGCAAAAGCAAGTGGAGACACTGGCATGTTGGTTGGAAAGATGGAGCTGCAGATGCCACAGCCTCGCAGTTTGAGTCTGTCTGTTTGCAGATACTCTCCCTTCAGCAGTGCCCAGGGAGAGGGAAGCTGTAGTCTAGTCCCAACCCAGGCTGTGCTGCTGCTGTTATAAGGCATTTTAAAGTATTTTAAGGACTCTGTGCCCAACTTCCCAGTACAAATTTTGGTCTCTTGCATTTGCTTCCCGTTGGGTGCAGAGGCAGAGCTCTGTGTGGAGGAACTGGCCTGTTTGCTGGCTTCAGCAGGTGGCTGGGAGGCAGATGGCTTCCTCCTTGGCGTGCTTTGGGCAGCGCTGCTGGCACCGGCTCTTTCCACCCTGTAAACCGGGAGCTCCTCTAAACAGGGAACTTTCAGGGACCCCTGTTGAGATGCCAAGGCCTGCTTGCAGAGGCCGGAATAAATGGCACCTCGCCACCCTAACATAGCAACAGAGACAAGTAAAGGCTTGTTCAGGGACCAAAACACCCTGATGGCACTTGCTAAACTGGGAGGTGAGAAGATTGTCACCACCAGTGGGGGCAGCCAGTGGTGGTCTGCCCAGTTGCCTAACTGGGAAATCCAGTGGAGCATCAAGCTGGTTGGTGAGCGGCTCTTGCGGAGATTGGTCACGTCCCTCCAGGGGTTTTGGGGGGCCCTCGTGGCTGACAGACAGACCTTGGCGCTGCAGTGCTCCCACGAGCCGTTCCCAGGCGTCCTCTCCGGAGGCTGTGCCGGGTGTGCCGAGCCCCACCGTGGCTGTTTCCCCGCAGGTCAGCACACCTGGTGTCACGGTACCGCCCGCGGGCCCCCATCATCGCCATCACCCGCAACGAGCAGACGGCGCGCCAGGCCCACCTGTACCGCGGCATCTTCCCCGTGCTCTGCAAAGACCCCGCCCAGGACGCCTGGGCTGAGGACGTGGACCTGCGCGTCACCCTGGGCATGAATGTCGGTGAGTGGCACCGCTCCCCCTCCCCCGGGACGTGGCGGCCCTGAGCACCTGGGGGGTACTTCGGAGGGACACTGATGGGGACTCGTGGTGGGAAGAGAGGAACTGGCTGCCTGTGTTGTAACTGGATCCGGACAGGAAACGGGTGGTGGTTGCATGAGCACAACCACGTCCGATTGGGAAATGGGGTGGTGGGTTTGGCACAGCTGCCTTTAAAGAGGTTGCAACAGAAGACCGGGTTGGGTTTGTGGTGGTGAGTGATGGAACTGTGACACTCACCACTCCTGAGGGACAAGGGAAGCCTGGAGTGGAGTTGACTCTGTCCTGCAGCCCCTCCAAATCCTGTGCTGTGGAATTCCAAGCTCTGTTGCAGAGAACCCTAAAGTAGAGGCGTAGGGTCTCAGATGGGTGGGCAGCAGGAAGATGGGGTTTTGATACCCTCCTGGAGCCATCACTGCTGTGGCACAGGCAGCCTTGGTGACTTGGGAGGTGGGTGACGAGCACTGTTGCCCCATGGTGGGGGGACAGGATGGGACTGGGCTCTGACACCTTGTTCTCTTCCAGGCAAAGCTCGTGGGTTCTTCAAGAGCGGCGACCTGGTGATCGTGCTGACGGGCTGGCGCCCCGGCTCCGGCTACACCAACACCATGCGTGTGGTGCCCGTACCCTGAGCGCCCACTGGGCCTTCCTTCCCCGGCCCCACTCCCCTCCCACCGCCCCACTCCCCTCCCACTGCCCCCTCTCCCCTTGCATTAGACCAGCCATCGCTTGCGCTGTTCTCCTTGTCCCTAGAGTGGATGTAGGTTGCTAAACACCACCCAGTGCAGCAGCAGCAGGGGCAAGAGACCTTAAATCACTAAAAAAAATATACTTGAAGTGTTTAGTTTTTTAAAAAACCTCTCCCCGTAGTTGAAGTCCTGCCTTGATGTGTGTTGGAGTCGGCGTAGGAGGGTCCTGCATGCTGCTGGGACTCCTCTTTCCTGGTGACTTGTCCTCAGGGTGTGAAATGTCTCTTTCCCTGGCCCTGATGTGGGGTTTTGGGGAAGGGGAGAGGCAATGTGTGGTCAACGGTTCTGCTGGACCCCTCCTCGCTCGAGGCAAGCTGCTACTCCTCCCTCCTGTATGGGCCACATGCCTCCCCAGACCCAATCCAAGGCAGATCCAGCCTTCTCAGCCGGCTGTTTCTGGGATGGGGGCAGGGGAAGGGTGTTGGCTCCATGCGACGAGGTTCCTGTGCTCCCCTCGCAGCGTTGTCTCCTGTGTTAGTCGTGTCCCCTCACTGCCCCAGAGCCGCCTCCTCCTCACCCAGCACTCCGATGGGCCCTGGGGTGGGAGAGCACAACTGTCCATCAATAAAGAGAAGCTGAAGCACCTGCCGGGCTGAGCTGTTCCTTGGGGGTGATGAGGGGGGGTCTGCACGGGTAGGGCGAGATCTGATGGAGAAGGGGCTACAGGAGCTGGGAAGGTCTGTAAGGGTTGGGAAGTGGTATGAGGCTGGGGTGG